>JAQQSZ010003879.1:0-14319 GCA_028646595.1 Phalanger gymnotis
CTCAGATAGATGAGGACTTTTACCAAGCTATTAGAACTTTACAAAATGCAGTGCAGGTAATAGGCACAGAGGTGGAGTATCTGGAATCACAGGCCAAACTACAATGTGACTATCGTTTTAACACTTTCTGCCTTACCTCAAAACAATATAATGCCACCAAACATAACTGGGACACAATTCGCACGCAGTTGCAGGCTGCTGTTTTGGTCAGTAGATGAGTGTGCTCTTTTTACCAATGCACATTGGCACTTTTTTCTGAAACATATAGTCTAAGAGTTGCTTAAAGCACTGAGCAATTAAATGACTTGCTCAGGATTGTACAGAGTTTGTCAGAAGTGGGATTTTAGTGCAGGTCTGTCTGTCTCTGAGGTTGGTTCTCTATCCATTCTGTCATTATATTCATGAAACAATATTTTTGGTCATTCCTCAATTGACAGGCACCATCTTTTCTTCCAGTTCTTTGCTATAATAAAAAAGCATATTATAATTATTTTTGTGTATATGTGTCATTTTCCGCTGTCTTTGACCTCCTTGGATTATGTCTTATAATGGGATCACTAGATCAAAAGTAGGTACTGATTAAAGACTTTCAAAATATAATAGCAAACTGTTTTATAGAATGATTAGAGTTAGACCAGTTCATAGCTCCAACAGTACATTAGTATGTCTGTCTTCCCACAATCCTTCCAACATTTATGATTTTTGTCTTCTGTCATCTTGTAAATCTAATGGATATGAGATGAAATATTAGAGTTGTTTAAATTTGCATTTCTTATTTTTAATTATTTAGAGTCATTTGTCATATGATTGTTTATAGCTTGAATCTATTGTTTTGAAAACTGTTTGTATCCTTTATGGAACAGCTCAAGTTCTTATGCATCTGTCAATTTGGTATATATCTTTGACATCATAGGTATTTTTCGCTAGATATCAGATATCTTTATTAGATATGTTTACTGCGTATTTGTCCCCCTATTCAATTGCTCCCCACTATTTAGATTATCTTGTCCTGTTGCATTCCTATTTTAAAAGATTTTTTTAGAAGAATAGATAACTCGTGTTCTAATTTTCCCGTGTTTTGATGTTGCTCCAATATTTTTTGTATCATTGAACTGTTTAGTTTCTTTTTTTCTGTAAGTTTTCTAGGTCTCCACTACTTGTGTAATGCTTTTTACCTCTTCTAAACTGCTTTTCTCCTACTAAGAGATTTAATTTCTTTCTCTTTTATTTTAACTCTCTCTTCATCTCTTTCAATCACTCAGAGTTTTTATCCCTTGTCCATTCTCTTTTCCAAAAATGGACTTCATTTGAATTTTTTGTAATGATTTTCTTCTCCTGGAATTTTGTCTTGGGTTTCTCTTAACTTGTAGTATTAAAAAAATGTACGCAGAGTTTTTTTTCCCTTCTTCTATTTGCTCATGTCTCTAGCATATTCACTAGAGAGCGCTAATGATTCCCCTTCTGTGTTATTTCTTCCTAACTTCTTTTGGATGTAAAACTATTTAAGTTATTTAGTGGACTCTGGGCACTCCATTCAAGAAAAAAGAGTTTTATTGGAGGGGTGTGTGTTGGTAAGCAAAATGGGCTCTTAGCACTTAGTTGGCCTTTGTTTCCTTTGAGTAATTCAGTGTATTTCATTGAGCCTTACTAGGTGCTAAGCCCCAGGCCCAAACCCCTATTAGGTGTTAAACCTATGTGGGTGTGGAGTGGTAACCAAGGTGGGGCCCAAGGTGGGACTAACTCAGGGGAGGGCCTAGTTTATACATGAGTTTGAGTGATAGGTTTGGGACATCAGAGGCTCTTAGACCACATGGGTTTAAGTCGCCTCTTTGTGATGATTTTAGGTCATGTGGGTGAGTAGCATGTGTGACTCACCCTGGATGCTAAAAAAGATATAAAACCAGGGGTTGGCTTTCTCTTCTTTGGAGCTCTTACCCACAGCTGTGGTGGTGCGCCTGACTCTGGACCAGCCCTTGTACAAGCTCCCGGGCTGAACCTAGATGTTGGTAACTATGAATTGTATTGGGTCTGTCTGTTGATGTTTTTAATTTGTTTGTACTTTGCTCTGAAGTTCAGTGTGCTGGTCTTTTCCCCTGAACTAAGTGAATATTTGTATGCTGAATTAAAGTAAGCCTGTCAACCCCTTAACCTTGCTTTCCTTAGTTAAGCAGATCAAAAGAACCTGTACTTTTGCAGCATGCTGGTAGTGTTCTTCTCGTTGGGCTTGCTAGCCAGACTGTTGAAACAGGGTGCAAGTTGCCACTGACCTCTCGGTACTCAAATTGGCATAGGAAAGCCAGTAAGCCTGATTGATCATAGCTTCCTGGATGACTCATCTTTAATCATATTGGTATGGCAATAAGAAAGGGGTTATTATTATTCTGGATGAGATCTCCGAGCCTGAGATCTTAGGGTCTATGTCCTGTCCTTTCCCACGTTACTAATAGGGTCACTAACCTTGGATCATAGACTATCCATGCCATCACTTACTTGAATCTGATCCAGCTTGTATCATTAAATTCTCCATGAGACTCTACCCAAGGCTTTGGAAACCTTTCTCTAGGTCTTTAGATATTATACTCAGGATACAAAAGACCTAGTGAAAGGCTTCCAAAGCCTTGGGTAGAGTCTCATGGAGAATTTAATGATATAAGATGGATAAGTTTCAAGTAAGAGATGACATGGATGGTTTGTGATTCCAGCATATATAGATATAGAGCTATAGATAAATAGATATATCTCTATATCTGTACATCTATCTGTCTCTACACATATGCCATCCCTCATTCTTGTTATATAACCAATTTATTTCCTTTCTAATATATACTTACAGGATATTTTTATTCTATTTCTTTCATATTAATATGCTAAGACCTCCTTATATTGGGTATCTTTCCATTGTCTTTTGGGTGTTTCAGTTTTGATTAGAGTTTTTGGTGGTCCATGATTCATAGTCATATAGAACCAGTGAGATGGTCCTAATCTCATTTAATGTGTGAATAAGAGGAGTTTTTGTGTCAGCAAGCTAAGACTGGAAATGTGATTTCCTTGATATGGGAAATTCAAAAATGAAGAGGCCCCATTCTGCCAATGCAGGGTGGTATCTTCTTTGTGATTTCTACTTGCCTAAAGCATTGCGAGATTCAGTGGTTTGTCCGTAATTGTATAGCCAATTTATGTCAGAGTAAGAATTTGAATCGAGATCTTCTTGGGTCAAAGGTCATCTCTAATCATTTGCCAAGCTTCCAAAAATTATAATCTATATTAATACAGTAAATTCCATAGTCAGAAGTGACTCTCTTGTCAAAATCCATTTTACGCAATGACAAAGTTTCTATCATCTAATCTACCATATCTATTAATGACTATTAATACCTTCACTTCATGAGAGCTCTTTTCTTTCTTGGCTTCAATCAAAATGCTATCTCCTGATTTTGCTTGTTTGACTGTTGCTGAATCAGGATGTTCTTCTGGTTTGCTGTCTTCTTTTAAGACCCTCTATGTGAGTGTTTTTCCAGTTTTCTGAAGCCCATTTCTTCCATTCTGCTCTACTGATGTGACTTTTAGCTTCTCTGTAAGAGAACCTGAATTGTCCATGACAGTGCCAATCATCTACAATGTACATACATCTGCAGATGTATTCTTAAAGACAAGTGGGAACATATGTTGGAAAAACATTGCATGTGAGGAATGCTTACCTATTTCTTTTGAAGAGTGAAGTATGTTCATTGTGTTTTTACACATGTGGTACTAAAATTAGTAAATGGACACATTGGAAAAGAGAATGGTTTACATGAATCTGATGCTGAAATTAAAATAAAAGTAAGTCTACATATGTCTAATGAATACAGATGTCTAAATAGAGTACTTTATTGACTAATATAGATGTGGCCTGGGCTATAGTCCAAAAGCTCTGTAAAGTAAAAATTGACCTAAAATGTCCTCTAAAGACACTCATTAGAGAAAAAGCCTATAACTAGGTAAGGGATGCTGGGAAATTCATAGAAGAAGCATACCTCCTTTTCCATCTTGACCTTACCTCCGCCCCATTTTATGGATTGCGTACATGTATCTATATATCTATATCTATATATGTATATATGTATATTTGTATACATATATATATACATACATACATATACATATATAGATAGATTGATAAAGATATGTATATCATGTTATCAGATAAGTGTCAAATAAAATTATATATCTATATCTATCTATAATAAATTCACAAAATAAAATAGCATTGATTACTACCTGTGTCACAGTAGGAAGAAGCACATTGATTTACAACTGTAGATTATATCTAATATGACCCCAAATGTACACAGGTATTCCTAGCAGTACATTTGCTCATTTTAATGATTTAATCTAATGATGAATAAGCTGAGTTCCTATTTTTAAAAGTACTTGTTCAAAACCTTCATCTAGACATGGGGAAAGAGTAAATATGATTCACTGCCATTTAAAAATCTCCAACACTATAAGCTAAGATGACCATATAAATCTACTTGAAATATTGTATTTTTCTATTTTCTTTATAGTCATCAATTAATACCCTTAATGGTAGGGACTTCCGCCCTGAGATTATCTCCAATTTATCCTGTGCATATCTGGTTTGCATCTGTATATTATCTTCCCTCATCAGACTATAAACTCTTAGTGGAAGCTAAGTAGAACAGTAGGATGGAGCCCTGTACCTAGAGACAGAAAGACTTTATTTCGAGTCCTACAACAAACACCAGCTATATGACAAGCCATTTAACTTCTGTCTAGTTCAGTTTACTTAGCTATACAATGGGAATAATAATAGCACTTTCCTCCTAGGGCCTTTGTTAGGGTAAAATGAATTTATATGAGTTAACTTACATAAAGCGATTTGGAAACCTTAAAGAATTATATAAAATTCTAGCTATTATTATCATTCTTTAGGTCAGGGACTGCCTTTGTTTTGTTTTTGCCTTTCTTTGAATTCTCAGCACAAAGCACAGTGTCTGGCATACTTGATTTTTCAAAAAATATTTTTTTTCTAATCAAAGGGGCCATCCCTTGACTCACTTTTTAAAGAGGCTTGTTCACTGAATGGGCATTACCTCCATCTATGTGAGTACATGGAAAGAGCCCTAGCCAAAAAGGGCCAGGATCTCCCATTGCATCCTGGGTCACTTCCAGTCATCCTGATGAATATCTGGTCACTGGATCCAGATGGCTCTGGAGGAGAAAGTGAGTCTGGTGACCTTGCACAGCCCTCCCTCACTCAAATCAAAGTCAACTGCAAGTCATGTCATCATTTACCTGATGTCATGGTCCTCTTTGAAAACAAAGGACAAACACAACAACAACAACCACAATAAATGCTTATTGAAGTACATAACAAGTCATAACAAAAAGTGGAAAGAATCCTGTCTCTGGAGTCACAGGTACTGGGTATGGATCTTGGCTATGACATTTCCTACCTGTTACCTTGGATAAATTGTTTAATTCCTCTGAGTACAATTTGCTCACCTGAAAATGTGAAGACTCAACTCCTGGGTGACCTTTATGGTCTGATCGAGGTCTGTGCCTATGATACCATAATATCTTCCCTTGGAGAAGGTTGGTCTGCACATATAAAACTACTAGACTATTCTGCCATGAGTAGTAATCAATCAAAACACAATCAGAAAAATAGAATAAATTTAGGGAATCTGTATGATAGGATGGATAAAGTGCTGGACCTATAGCGAGGAAGATATCGTTTCAAATCCAACCTTAGACATTTATTAGTTGCATGAACTTGAGCAAGTCATTTAATCTATCGCAAATATCTGTATTCTTTAACTGTTTATCCAATGGGGAAAGGCTGTTGGCCGTGTGTGTGTGTGTGTGTGTGTGTGTGTGTGTGTGTGTGTGTGTGTGTGTTAGTTCCTCATATAGCTTGGTGGTCAGAGGTTTTTGGAATATATTTGAAGCAAAGATTTGCCTTTTGATTGATATCTTCCCTTCTTACTCTAACTACCTTGATTGTGTCAGTACAAAATCTTTTCTAATTTATAATCAAGCCAACATATTTTTATCTTTTGCTATCTCCTCTAGGTTGTTTTTTTGGAATTCTTTCTTCTCCCCCTTTCCTTTCATCTCCCCACTAGCCATAACTATGAGAGGTATAGTTATTTATTTCACTTTTCTTCCATTAAAAAAGAGATCTTTTATATTTAGATTGAAAATTCACTTGGAATCTCTTGTGTTATATGGTATAAGATGTTGGTATATACTTTTTTTTTTTTAAATGACAAACTTCTTTTCTGTTTTCCCAGAAATTTAAATAGGGAATCATGCCCATGTAGTTTGCTATGGGTTTATCAAACATCGAATTAAACTATTTCTGTTTCCTCTTTATCTAGTTTGTTTCCCTGATTTATTTTCCTCTTTTTAAAAATCAGTACAAATAGTATTGAAGACTGCTGTCATTATAATTGTTTGAGGTCTAGAAATGCTATTTATCCTTCTTTTGTACCCCCCCATATTTCTCTTGATATTTTAACCTTTTGTTTTTCCAGAGACAGCTGTGGGTGAAGTGGATAGAGTACCAGCCAAGAGTCAGGAAATCTTGAGTTTAAATCCTACCTCAGATACTTACTAGCTGTGTGACCATGGACAAGTCACTTAATTTTATATTTGCCTCAGTTTCCTCAACCGTGAAATGGGGATAATAATAACATCTGCCTCTCAGGAGCAAATGAAATAATATATTTCTTCAAACATTTAGTCCAGTACTTGGAATACAGTAATACAATATATAAATGCATATTCCTTGCCTCCCAAATGACTTTTGTTATCATTTTGTCTAGCTCTATGAAGTATCCTCTTACGAGTTTGATTAGAATGACCCTAAGTTTATAAATTGTTATAAGTAGTTTCATCATTTTTAGTATATTTGTGTGGGTCAACAATTATTTAATAATAATTCAAATAACCCTTCAATTATTTGACATTTTAAATTTCAGTTTTTGTATAACTTTAAATTTTATTGGAATCCATTTTTAAAATTTAATTACTTTTAGTTTTTCAACATTCACTTTAATAAGATTTCGAGTTTTAAATTTTTCTCCCTTACTTCCCTCCCATCTTCCCAAGGCTATATGTAAGCTATGTGTAATCATATTAGAATATTTCCACATTAGTCATATTACGAAATGAGAATCAGAAGAAAAGGAAAAAACCACGAGAAAGAAAAAAACAACCTCCCAAAAGAACACACACACACACACACACACACACACACACGAGAGAGAGAGAGAGAAAATAGTATGTTTTAATCTGCATTCAGACTTTATAATTCTTTCTCTCGATGTGGATAGCATTTTCCATCATGAGTCTTTTGGAATTGTCTTTGATCATTGTATTGCTGAGAAGAGCTAAGTCTATTAAAGTTGGTCATCATACAATATCACTGTTACTGTGTACAGTGTTCTCCTGGTTCTACTCACTTCACTCAGAATCAGTTCATATAAGTCACTGTAGGTTTTTCTGAAATCTGACTGCTCATCATTTGTTCAGGAACAATAGCATTCCGTTACATTCATATTCCTCAGCTTGTTTAGCCATTCCCCAATTGATGGGCATCCCCTCAATTTCTAATTTTTTGCCGCCACAAAAAGAACTGCTATAAATTTTTTGTACATGTGGATCCTTTTCTCCATTTTTATGATCTCTTTGGGACAGAGACCTAGAAGTGCTGGGTCAAAGGATATGCACAGTTTTATAGCCCTTTGTCCATAGTTCTAAATTCCTCTCCAGAATGGTTAGATCAGTTTACAACTCCACCAATGATGCATTCATGTTCCAATTTTCCCACATCTTCTCCAACATTTATCATTTTCCTGTTTTGTCATGTTAGTCAATATGATAGGTGTGATGTGGTACCTCAGAATTTTTTATTTATTTTATTAAGATTTTTTTTTTATTTTTAGTTTACAACACTCAATTCTGCATTATCCTGAGCTCCAGATTTTCTTCCCCCCACTTTCCCCCTCCCTCCCCAAGACAGCATGGAATCCGTTATATCTTCTACATATAACTTCACATTGAACTTATTTACACAATAGTCAAATTGTAAAGAAGAATTATTACCAATGGAATGAATCATGAGAAAGAAGAAACAAAACCAAAAAAAAAAAAAAAGAGAGAGAAAAAAAAAAACAAAAGAAAAAAAGGAAAGCAAACACTTTGCCTCAATCTGTATTCAGTCTCCATAGTTCTTTCTCTCTCAGAGTTGTTTTGATTTGCATTTTTCTAATTAATAGTGAGTATTTTTTCATATAACTATAGTTTTAATTTATTCTTCTGATCACTTATCATTTGGGGAATGATTTGTATTCTTATAAATGTGACTCAGTTCTCTCTATATTTTAGGAATGAGGCCTTTATCAGAGACACTGGCTATAAAAATTGTTTCCCAGCTTCCTGCTTTCCTTCTAATGTTGGTTGCATTGGCCTTATTTGTGCAAAAACTTTTCAATTTAATGTAATCAAGATTATACATTTTGCATTTCATAATGTTCTCTATCTCTTGTTTGGTTGCATTGGCCTTATTTGTGCAAAAACTTTTCAATTTAATGTAATCAAGATTATACATTTTGCATTTCATAATGTTCTCTATCTCTTGTTTGGTTATAAATTCTTCCCTTCTACATAGATCTGACAGGTAATCTCCTAATTTTCCTATGGTATGTCTAAATCGGGTACACATGTTGACCTTATCTTAATATATGGTGTAAGATGTTGGTCTACACCTAGTTTCTGCCATACTATTTTCCAGTTTTCCTAGCAGGTTTTGTCAAATAATGAGTTCTTATCATAGCAGCTGGAGTCTTTGGGTTAATCAAACAGTAGATTACTATAGTCACTGACTATTGTATCTTGTGTACCTAACCTATTCCACTGCTCCACCATTCTATTTCTTAGATAGTACCAAGTAGTTTTGATTATTGCTGCTTTATAATAACATTTTTAGGTCTGGTACAGCTAGGCCACCTTCCCTTGCACTTCTTATCATTAATTCCCTTAATATTTGTGACCCTTTCATCTTTCAGATGAATTTTGATGTTATTTTTCCTATCTCCATAAAATATATATATTTTTGGTATTTGATTGTTATGGCACTGAAAAAGTAAATTAATTTAGGTAGAATTGATATTTTTATTACATTAGTTCTTTCTACCCATGAGCAACTGATATTTTTGCAGTTATTTTTATTTGATTTTCTTTGTGTGAAAAGTGTTTTATGATTGTCTTCATATAGTTCCTGGGTTTGTCTTGTCAGACTCCCAAATATTGC
Source organism: Phalanger gymnotis (assembly GCA_028646595.1). Lineage (NCBI taxonomy): Eukaryota > Metazoa > Chordata > Mammalia > Diprotodontia > Phalangeridae > Phalanger > Phalanger gymnotis. Next base: position 9,323 of record JAQQSZ010003879.1, read on the forward strand.
ATATTGTCTGCAGTTACTTTGAATGGAATTTCTGTTTCTATCTCTTGCTACTGGGCTTTGTTAGTAATATATAGAAATGCCAAGGATTTATCTGGGTTTATTTCATATCCTACAACTTTCCAAAAGTTGTTAATTATTTCAACTATCTTTTTAGTTAATTCTCTAGGAGTCTTGAAGTATACCATCACATCATCTGCAAAGAGTGATAGCTTTATTTCTTCATTGACTATTCTAATTCCTTCAATTTCCTTTTCTTCTGTCATTAAGCTAAAGTCAACATTTCTAGTACAATATTGTATAATAGTGATGATAATGCACATTCTTGTTTCATCTTGATCTTACTGGAAATGCTTCTAACTTATCTCCATTACATGTAATGCTTGCTGATGGTTTTAGATAGATTCTACTTACTATTTTGAGGAAAATTCCATTTATTCCTATGCTCTCTAGTGTTTTTAATCAGAATGGGAGCTGTATTTTTTTAAAAGCTTTTTCTGCATCTATTGAGACAATCATATCATTTATATTAGGTTTTTTTTTTTTTTGCTGATTGGGTCAATTATGCTGATACTTTTCCTAATATTGAACTTGCCCTGCATTCCTGGTATAAATCCCACCTGGTCATAGTGTATTATCCTCATGATAAGTTGCTGTAATCTCTTTGCTAATATATTTTTTAAATCTTTGCATCTATATTCATTTGGGAAACTGCTCTATAATTTTCTTTTTCTGTTTTGGCTATTCCTGGTTTAGGTATCAGCACCATATGTGTATCATAAAATGAATTTGGTAGGACTCATTCTTCTCCTATTTTTCCAAATAGCTAACATAATACTGGAATTAGTTGTTCTTTAAATCTTTGGTAGAATTCACTTGTAAATCCATCTGGCCCTGGAGATTTTTTTCTTAGGGAGTTCATTGATGCCTTATTCAATTTCTTTTTCTGAAATGAGATTATATAAGTATTTTATTTCCTCTTCTCAATCAAGGCAAATTATATTTTTGTAAATATTTATCCATTTCCCTTAGATTGTAAGATTTATAGGTGTACATATGGGTAAAATGGCTCCCAAGTATTGTTTTGATTTCCTCTTCACTGGTGGTGAATTCACCCTTTTCATTTTTGATGCTGGTACTTTGGTTTCTTTCTTTCTTTTTAAAAATCAAATTAACCAATGGTTTATGTATTTATTGTTTTATTTCCACAAAATCAGCTCTTTTTTATTAGTTCAATAGTTTTCTTAATTTCAATTTTTATTAACTTCTTTAAATTCAAAATTTTTAATTTGGTATTTAATTGGGATTTTAAATTTGTTCTTTTTCTGGTTTTTTAGTTGCCTGTCCAATTCATTGATCTCTTTCTCTATTTTATTCATTTAAGCATTTATAGATATAAAATTTTCCTTAAGAACTACTTTGGCTGCATCCCATAAGTTTTGGTATGTTTTCTGATTATTGTCATTGTCTTTGATGACATTATTGATTGTTTCTTTGATTTGTTGCTTCACTCCACTCATTCTTTACAGTTTGATTATTTTGTTTCCAATCAATTTCTCCTAATTATATGTAATTTTTATTGCAATATGATCTGAAAAGTATGCCTTTCTGCATTGGATTGTGAGGTTTTTATAAAAGCCCTACTAAATTGTCAATTTTTATGTAGGTGTCATATACTACTTAGAGAAGAAAAAAACATATATTCCTTTTGAACTTCATTCAGTGTTCTCCAGTGGTTTACCATATCTAACTTTTCTAAAATTTTATTCACTTCCTTAACTTCATTCTTGTTTATTTTACGGCTAGATTTTTCTAATTCAGAGAGGGGGAGGTTGAGGTCCTTTGGTAGCATTGCGGTGCTTTCTATTTTTTCCTGTACTTCACTTAACTTCTCCTCTAAGAATCTGAATGCTATGCCACTTGGTGAACATATGTTTACTATTCATAAGACTTCATTGTCTATGGTGTCTTTTAGCAGACTATAGTTTCCTTCCTTCTCTCTTTTAATTAGGTCTATTTTTTGCTTTTGCTTTTTCTGAGATCAGTATTGCTGCTCCTGCTTTTTTTTTCAGCTAATGTATCATATATTCTGCTATAGCCTTTTACCCTTACACTGTGTGTATCTCTCTGCTTCAAATGTATTTCTTGTTAACAGCATATTGTAGGATTATGCTTTTAAATCTCCTCTCCTATCCACTTCCATTTGATGGAAGAGTTCATCCTATTCACACTCACAGTTATAATTACTATGTCTTTCTCTCCATCCTATTTCCCTCCGTTTATGCTTTTATCTCTCTTTTCACCCTTTCCCTCCTCTCCAGTGTTTTGCTTCTGAGCACCACCTTCCCCCAACTCCCCTTCCTTCTATCAGACCCCCTCCCTTTTCTGTCCCCTTTCCCCTATTTCTTATAGGGTAATATACAGTTCTATACCGAACTAAGTGTGTATGTTATTCCCTCTTTGAGCCAAATTCAATGAATGTGAGGTTTAAACAATGCTCAACTCCCTCCTTTCCCTCTACTGTAATAGGTCTTTGTACCTCTTCATGTGATGTAATTTACCCTTTTCTGTCTTCTCCTTTCCTCTTCTCCCAGTGCAATCTTTTTTCTCCTCTTAATTAATTTTTATCATCACATCAAAGTCAACTTATACCCACATCCTCTGTCTATGTATACCCCTTCTAATTGTCATAATAAAGATATAATTCTCAAGAATTACAAGTGTGACCTTCCCATGTAGGAATGTAAACATTATTGTTAGTTTTTGGTTTTGGGGTTTTTTGCCTTCCTTCTTTACCTTTTTTATGCTTCTCTTGAGTGTAGTATTTGAAGATCAGATTTCCTCTTCAGCTTGGGTTTTTCCTTCAGGTGTGTTTGAAAAGTCTCCTATTTCATTGAATATCCATATTTTCCCCAGAAAGATTATGCTCAATTTTTCTGAGTAGTTCATTTTTGGTTGTAATCCAGGATCCTTTTCCTTCCGGAATATCATATTCCAAGCCCTCAGATCCTTTAATGTGGAACGTGGTAGGTCATGCATAATCTTGAGTGTGGTTCCACAGTATTGAAATTCTTTCCTTCTGGATACTTACAGTATTTTCCCCTTGGCCTGATAATTCTGGAATTTGGCTACAACATTTCTTGGAGTTTTAAATTTGTGATGTCTTTCAGGTAGTGATTGGTGGATTCTTCCAGTTTCCACTTTAACCTCTGGTTCTAGGATATCAGGATAATTTTCCTTAATGATTTCTTGAAAGATACTGTCCAGGCTCCTTTTTTGATCATGGCCTTGAAGAAGTCCAATAATTCTTAAATTATCTCTCCTGGATCAGTTTTCCAGGTCATTGTTTTTCCAATGAGGCATTTTACATTTTCTTCTATTTTTTCATTCTTTTGATTTTGTTTGATTGATTCTTCATGTCTTATAGAGTCATTAGCTTCCAAATGTCCAATTCTCATTTTTAAGGAATTGTTTTTTCCTTTTTCCATTTGGCCAATTCTGTTTTTAAGGGGTTGTTTTCTTCAGTGATTTTTTTCCCTCATTTGGCCAATTGTGCTTTTTAAGGGATTGTTTTCTTTAGTCAGATTTTGTCCTTCCTTTTACATGCCATGGACTATTTTATGTACCTCTCATTTCTTTTCCCAATTTTTCTTCTACCTCTATTATTTGCCTTTAAAAATTTTTCTTGACCTCTTCCCAGAAGGCTTTTTATTTTTGGGATTGCTTCATATTTCCCTTTGAGATTTTGGATGTAGATATATTAACAATGTTGTCCTCTTCTGAGTTTGTTTTTTGATCTTTCCTGTTACATTAGTAATTTAGTAATACAATGTTCATTTTTGCTTCTTGTTTGCCTATTTCTTGCCTTTTAAGGTTGAATTCTCCTGTTGGAGCACAATGCATATTATTCCAAGCTTCTTGTCCTGGGAGCCAGTGGCCTGGTCATGGGCTTTGTGTGCTAGGATCTCAGCTGTTGTTAGCTGGAGGCTGTAGGGGCCTAGCAGCTTGCCTGATGTTGAGCTGGGGTCCTAGAGGTGATGTCTAGTATGCCCTGAGGATATATGGGTTTTTGGTGTTTATAGGACTACAGGGAAGTTTAGCTCCTGGAGGATGACTGCTTGACCAGAACTGCACTGAAGCATGGTTCTCAGAGTTCGAATCTGCCAGTTCCCCTTTCTATGCTAAGGCACATGGGAGGGTACAGGTATTGGCATTTGCCTCCTCCACCACACTGAAGCTCAGGATCTCCAGTTGGTTTGCTGAGATGGAGCTTGCTGCTGTTTGCTGGGATGTTTCCCATCCTGGAATGCACTACCTTTTTATCTGAATGAGTTGGACCTTTCTTGCCAATTCTCCAGGTTTCCCAGGGAAAAGACTGCTCGATCCAGTCTTTCTGCTGGCTCCCAGGATTTTAACTGGGGCTCTGTTTTCTGGTTTTGCAGAGAACAATAGGGGAGAGAGAGAGAGAGAGACAGTGATCCACTGCTTACTCTGCCATATTGGCTCCCAGAAGTCAACATTATCTCTTTTTTTTTAATTTTTAATTTTTAGTTTACAACACCCAGTTCCACAAGTTTCTGAGTTCCAAAATTTCTCTCCTGATGGCGTAACAACTCCAAGTCCACAGAGCTGGAATGTAATCCAATATAGGTTCTACGTATACTTTTGCATTAAACATATTTACCTGATAGTCAAGTTGTAAAGAAGAATTATAACCAATGGGATGAACCATGAGAAAGAAGAAACAAAACCAAAAAAGAAGGGAAAAAAGGAGAGCAAATAGTTTGCTTCCACATACATTCAGACTCCATAATTCTTTTTCTGGATGTGGACAGCTTTTTCCATCATGAGTCTTTTGGAGCTGTCTATGAATATCTATCACATGCCCCATCTATCAAAATTTTTTTTTCTTTTTTTTTCTTTTTTTTTTTATTAACATCTTTAGTTTTCAGCATTAATTTTCACATGCGTTTGAATTACAGATTTTTCTCCCCATTTCC
>JAQQSZ010003880.1:0-14319 GCA_028646595.1 Phalanger gymnotis
GGTTTCTTTTGTTTGTTTTTTTTTGATGGAAGGGTACTAGCAGCAGTGGGGATCAGGAAAGTTTTCCTGTAGACCAGTAGTTCTTTGCCTTTTATTGCATTCTGTACCCCTTTGGCAGTCTGGTGAAGCCTAGGGACCCCTCCTCAGAACTGTGTTTTTGAATGCACAAATTAAAACTCATGGCATTACAAAGAAACCAAAAATTAGTCAAGATAAAGATGTACTTTTTTCACTTTCAAGTTCATGATCTTCCTGAAATAGATCCAAAGACTGCTTTGGAGTCTGTAGACTCCAGGTTAATAACCACTGATGTGGATAGTGTCACTTGAGAGGTTCTAAGAGATAGAAGTGAGGTAAGAGTGAGGTATGGAGTTGGGGGATGCTGCGGTCAGTTTGGCTGGATTGTTGACTACAGGAAGGAGAGCAATGTAGAATAAGGTGGAAAAGGTAGCTTGGAGTGAAGTTGTGAAGGGCTCAAAAAGCTAAACAGAGGACGTCATTTTTGATCCCAAAGGTTAATAAAACAATGACATAATGTTGCAGTATAACAACTATATTGTTACAATTTTACATTGTCTCCTTCTTCTTCTACTTCTTCTTCCTCCTCCTCCTCCTCTTCTTCTTCTATTGCCCAGAGTACCTGGGACAATGTCTTCTTAAACTTCTACATCCACTTTTGAAATATGTGCTGGTTGATTGAGAAACCCTATATAAGATGGAGTCACTTTCACTCAGGCACATTGTTAGCTACCTAACTAAATGCTTCCCCCAGGTAAAAATGTCGGGGGGGGGGGGTACACAACCTCAATTCCCTTTCAACCTCCTTTTCTACCTCCTCCCTCTCTTTTGGTGTCTTCCCCTCCAGATCCCAGAGCTATCATGCTATCCTCTGCCCCCACTGGGTTAGCCCAGTGTCTTTTGCTCTGTAACTTCTTCAGACCTTTTCCAATTTTATTGGGAGGACCCTGCCCCCAAACATATCTGCTCCATGCCTCATTTTCTGAGAGCTATATCAGGAGACTGGAGCTAGTGAAGCTAATTTATAGTAAGGTGTTAATAGTCTATAACACTCTATGTGTCACTCTTATAGGAAATACAGCAAACAGGTGAGTAGCAGCTTAGGTGCATCGCCTGGTCCAAGTGTTTTGTCCCTTTTCTTGACTTCAGTTTACATTCAAAATCACATACATGTGACTATAGAAGTTATGAACCAGTCTGTGTTCTTCCACATTTAAGTCTTCCAGGAATGTAGTTATTAATAAAACCTTTTTGCTCCTTCTCTTTGGAGCATTTGCCTTTTTTGCCTGGAACCCTTCTGTAGAAGGGCCCTGGCTAGGCTGCCTTCATTTTCTTCCCCTCCCTGTTCTTGGATTTATGGATTTCTGAACCATGTGCCTCATTGGTCATTAAGGGGAGGTATGAAAGGAGGCTATCTTGGGGCTTCTATTTGTACCCCAGGAGCTGAGTGCAGTGCCTAGCATATGGTAAGTGCTTAATAAATGCTTCCCTCCTTCATTCCTGCCTCCCTTATTCCTTTGCTTCCTCTTTTCCTCCCTCTCTCTCTCCCTTCTTCCTTCTCTCCCTTCTTCCCTCCCTTCCTCTTTTTATTCCTTCCTGCCTTCCTTCCTTCCTGCCTTCCTTCCTTTCTTCTTTCCTTCCCTCTTTCCTTCCTTCTTTCTTTTATCACTTTCACTAGGTGATTGAGCACTTGGCTCAGTCAAGGGACCTGAGATCAAATTTGACCCCAAGTACAGTCTCTTAACTTCTGTTTGCCTCAGTTTCCTCCACTATAAAATGGAGATTATAATAGCACCTACCTCACAGAGTTATTGTAAGAATCAAATAAGATATATGTAAAGCACTTAGTACAATGGGTGGCACACAGTAGGTGATAAATAAATTTTTGTTCCCCTCATTATCTAATCTATCATCTATCTATTCTATCATTTCTCTTTCTGTCTAAACCTATCTCACTACTCTCTATTTGTCTATCCCTTCACTACATTCCTTAACATTCTTTTCTGCATGGGGTGGAGATAGCATCACATGAATTCTCATAGGCTGAACATATTTAAAACTCCAAAGAGTTAAACCGACTCTTTGAAATGCTATGCTCAGAAGAAGATTCATTTTTAAAATCCCTCGGGTCATTCTCCAGAATAGCCCTTAAGTAAAACTGGTCTCAAATTACATTATGACTTGGAAGGATCCTAGCCAAGGTATCATCAGGAGCATGTATTGTCTACTGGCTTCTAAGAACAGCTCTGCTGACAGCGAAGATGTAGAACTCATTCCTGGACAGAGCCATTACTAAGCATTCTGGGACCTGGGGCAAATAGAGTTGAATGGGGTGATGGTGGTGGTAGGTGGGGTATAACTGAAGACAACACTGCTGTTGAGCATCATTGAGATAGACTTCAAACTGGAAATTGTGGAGGCTGAGGAACTGGGACACTCTAGGATTTCCATGGTAGCAAGATTTGGAGGGGTTGGGAGATAAAAAGGCTGGGAGCCAGAAACTAAATTTGTTGGGGAAGAGGAAGAATGACCTGAAGACCTGTAGCAGTAAGGGTCTGGACAAGGTGCAGCGAACTTTGGAGAAGAGTAGAAGACTGAGTCACAGTGACAGCAGAAGGCTCTAAGAGTGGCTGTAGGGAACAAGAAATGAGGCAGTTCCTTCTTTTGACCCCTTATCTCCTTGAATGTAAGAGAAGGAATGCCCAGGCTTAGAAGAGGTATCAAAAGGGCAAAGATTAAATGAGTGCAGTTAAGTGGATGGAAGGAAGAAATCCCCTATAATATACCTGGATTTAGAGTAATTCTGGATTTCTCTTAGAAATTTAGAGATTTCCCTGATTGGGAACTTGGAAGACTCCTCCCTCCTTCAATAAACTCCAGTGGCTCCCTACTTATCACTTCCTCTGTTTGATGTTCAGATCCCTTCACAACCTCAGTCCACTTCTACCTTTCAAGTCTTCTTTCACCTCATTCACCCCCACATGCCCCGCAATCCAACGACACTGGCCCCCTTGCTGTTCCTCAAACAAGTCAATCCTTCTCTTGACTCCAGCCATCCACGCATGAAATATTCTTCCTCCTTATCTCTGCCTCCAAGCTCCCTCCAACTCAGCTAAAATTCTGCCTTCTACAGAAAACCTATCTTCATCCCCCTTACTTCTAAAGCCTTCTAGTGACTATCTCTAATTTATTCCGTATATATATAAATATAAAATGAATATATTATATATACATTCATATAGATATATACACACACATTCTGCCTTCCTACCACACACACACACACGTGTGTATATATATATATATATACATATATATGTGTGTGTGTGTGTGTATACATATATATTCTGCATACATCTTATTTGTCCAGACTTCTCCTGTTGTCTCTCCCATTACACTAAGCTCTTTCTGAGAGCAGGGACTGTCTTTTGCCTTTCTTTGTATCACCAGCACTTAGCACAGTGCCTGGCATATAAGTAGCACTCAATAAATGCTAATTAACAGACTCACTGATCTAGTCTAAACCCCTGGTTTTACTCATGAGGAAAGTGAGACCCAGTGATTAAATAAATGACTTGTCCAAGGTCACATGGGTAGAGAGTAGCAAAGTAGGGATTCAAAGCCAGGTGTTCTGATTAAACCCACTATCTTCCCACCATGCCATAACGGAGTGGTAATTTCTAATATAGATTCCTTCAGCTGATTCCAGCAATCTAGTATAACAAATTAGGTCCATAGACTTAGTGACAAGACCTCCCTGCCCCAGTGGGAAGGCAATCCTGTGGTGTACTGATAAATGTTTTAACTACAAGCTCTCTGAAAAAAAGATACCCATAAACCATTTTTAAGTTTAGTCTTAATTGTTAAGATTTTCTCCATCATTTTCTCAAGAATAGAAAACAAAGAAAAAAAAACAATAAATCCAGCCCTGATTTGTGGTGTTTGCAAATTTCCAAGGTGTGGGAAGTTCACACTGAAAATTTAACATTTGGCTCCAACATGCTCTGGGTATGGCAAGATGAGGAAGTTGGGGAGTCAGCAGACCGACCACAATAGGAGGCCAGTTCTGGGTGGGGAGGCAAAATGTCCTCCTGGGATGTTGGCATCTAAGGTACTAGTCACCCTGCATGAGATCTGACTTTACTTTTGGAATTCCATGGTGACTATTTTTGAGTTTCCCATGTTTGTCCAAATGACAAATGAAGAAATATCACCTATTTTTAAGCCCTTTTTGAGTCGTATGGAGTCAAAAGAACAGGAAAACAGTGTCACAACAATTCTGTTTGTGGGAAAAGAAAAATCCAAACCAAAAGAAAAAAAAAACAACTCAACAATATAATCAGGGTGTGTGTTTTTCTTCTTTAAATAGCTTAAAGGTTGTGGCCCATATCTATACAGATATCTGCAAGATACCACTTCCTGGTAAATAGGGAAGTCTTAGGTTAGTAGAGAAGCAAAATTTCAGTCCCATGAAATCCCTGAAAATAGGATTGATACTGTTTACAAAGTGGCAAATATGGTCTATGCAGCATTGAGCCCATGAAAGGAGGCGCCCCTCTCCTCCAGAAAGTTTTTCGTTTTGCCATTCGGTAAAGAAGACTCAGTGGCCTCTTTTGGTAATTTTGACTTGAATGTCATTCTTTCACTCAACTTATAGTGACTGAGTACCTACTATGTGCAAAAAGCTCTCAAGCATCACACTCCAGGCATGAAAAGGTCAGTTGATACAACTCAGATAAATGGTATCAGATTGAATCTGATATCATAGGATCCTCCTCCTCCTTCTCCTCCTCCTCCTCCTCTGTTTCCACATCTAGTATAAACCATGGCATGTAGGCTTAGAAGGCAAGGCCCAGACACCAACAATCAGACGCCAATATTGGAAACACTTCTTAACCTGGTGGAAGACACCAAGATCAAGATACTCAGCCTCCCAGCCTCCCTGATCTCTTCCCAACAAACATTTCTCCCATTATATCAAGCTGAGTAATATATTACATTCACTGACTCTCTTACAGATGAGGTGTCAAATACTCTGCTCTTTTACCACATGTGGCCCACAACACATGGGTAGCCAAACCAAATTAAAATGTAATTGGGTAATAATTTTAAAAATAAATAATAATACAAGAGAACATAGGCAGAGGAGCTGGATTTGAATTCTGGTCCTGCAATTTTTAGCTATATGGCCTTGGATAAACCACTTCCAGCCCAGTGCTTGGCACATAGTAGGGGCTTGACAAGAACTTGTTGACTTGACTTGATTTATCCTATTTGAGTTTCAATTTCTCCATATGTAAAATGAGGGGGCTTAAGCTAGATTATTTCTAAGGAGGTATGGGGGATACAATAAAAAGAATTTCCTCCTTTGTGTAGCAAGAGGCTGGACTACATGACCTCTAAGGTCCTTGCTAGTTTAGATGATTCCTCTCAGTCCTAAATCCTATGACTCCAGTGGGAGGTGCTTTGACTTTGAGTTCTTTCACCCAAGTTTATGCATCACCAATGTTCATTTCCTACTCTCCTCCTCCCAAATCCTTGGATTCCAGAATCACAATCATTTTCTTCCCTTTATAGCTGCTTCTGCAGTGATGAGAGCCATTGAAGACGTTTCCCACCTGCACACCTCCAATTCCCCAGAGCTCCATAATTTTAAATACAACTTAGTGGAATTTCAAACGTAGCCCATGATCTTTTACGAGAGCCTCAGACTATCCCTGAAATCTCTTTGCACTGTAGTCTTCAAAGACTCCATGGCATCCATAAGAATCCAGACCATTGGCCTCCCTCCTTTTTCTACTCTGTTTTTCTCTAGCATATCTATTCTTCTTTCAACATATGCTTTACATTGGATTGGATTTGTATCATGCATGGTTAATAATAGCAACATATTATATTAGAATATGATAGTGGGGATAGCATTGTGTCTTCAAAGCCAAGAAGACTTGATTTCAAGATCCATCTGCGACTTATATTGTTATCCTGAGCAAGTCATTTAACCTCCTTGTGTCCCGAAGACAAGTCTGTAAATGACAAAGTGATTACCAATCTACATTAACATAGTTTCCTTACTAGAAATTTCCCTATGCTAGGAATTCTTAACTAGGGGCACTAGAGATTGTGGAAAGATTTCAAAAGGTCCATGAATTTGAATAGAAAAAATATATATTTATCTTAATTTTGACGAAATGGGTTTTCTTTATAATCCTGTGCATTTTATGTCATGCATTGAAAATGTATTCTGGGAAGAGCTCCACATAGGCTTCACCTGACTGCCAAAGCGGTCCATGACACAAACAAAATTAAGAATCCCTGCTCTATACCAATACAATGTGATAGGTTTGAACCAAAAAAAAAAAAATCCATTTACCTTTATATGGCACTTTGCAATTATCATATACATTATCCAAATTTTTCTAACCTCTATGAGATAGATAGTGCAAGTATGATTGTCTCTCTTCTACAGGTGAGCAAACTCAGGTTCAGAGAAGGGATCTTTCCTTATTAAATGTTAGAGCTAAGATTCAAGCTCAAATCTCCTAATTTAAGTCCACTGCTCTCTCCATTAAAGCAGTGGTTTTCAAAGTGTGGTCTAGGGACCCTTGGGGATGCCTGAGACCCTCTCAGAGTGTCTGTGAAGTCAAAACCATTTTTTACAATAATACTAAGGTGTTTTAATTTCTATTACAGTAAACATGAATTGATAGAACCTGTATAAACAAAAGCTCTGAGGTTGGGTGGGGGAGAGACTCAAAATTTTTAAATGTAGAAGAGTCTTGAGATCCAAACTCTTGAGAATTGCTGCTCTTTTGTTTTTTGTTTTGTTTTTTAAGTAAAGAGCTGTGCAAGTGTCATTCCTCTTTGGGTGTGTGTATTGGGAGGCTTGGGGGTGGTCCATTGCTCAAAAGGAACATTCTACTCTAAATAATCTACCTAGTTACCCAGGAATGGAAGAGGTTAGCCAAAATAGTCTTCTGACTTCCTTCGTATGTTGAAAGAAACCAATAAAGCTTGCAGAAAGCTTGAGACTAGTTCGAGTTTGATGCTTAGGAGTGTGGGGGGTGGGGAGGAAGGGGAGAGCTGTATTCGTCCTCCCATATTCTGCAGTTCACATGTTTCCAAAACCCTCGGAATGAGAAAATGTCCACAAAATGAAGCCCTTGGGAAATTCAGTGAACCAGTAACAAAAAAAGGTCACTAGAACTGCCTCCAGCTTAGCAGGGAGGTTTCTCTGTGCCCTTGACTTGACAATCCAGCTTCACCCAAGACCCTACACAGAAATCCTCAGGCATCTGGAATTCGTTGTCTGAGACTCACCTTCTGACCTCCCAAAGCCCGCTTTGCAGACCCAGGCTTGCTTTCATTTTTCACATGCATAAACCCTGTTTTGAGACAATGAACACTGATTTTCACCCAATTTCCTTTTTCCTAACAAGTTACTCCCAGTGGTTTTCCTACTTGGTCACTCTCAGTGCAAGGCCACCAGGGCTTTCTCTTTTTATTTTGCATTGCTTTTTTCCCTTTTAATCTTGACATAAGCAATCTCTATACTTCCTGACACCCCCTAAATCCTAGCCTCCCAGAATTACAATCAATTATTCCCTTCCTTGGCTGCTCCTTCAGTGACGAGAGTATAGATACAGAGGGAAATTTCCCACCTGCACAGTTTGAAGCACCCAGATCCCCACACTGCCAAATACATCTTAGTGGAATTTCAATTTAGTCCATGATCTTCTAGTACAGTTTAAGAGTATCTTTATCTAGGTCAAGGGTCTGGTCTAGAGGACTTTCTGAGGTCTCTTCCTGCTGTCATGATATCAATATGAATCCAAGCTATGGACCTCTTTCCATCCCCCATTCCAAGTTGTATTTTTATCTCTGTGAGCTCTAGACAACTCTAGAAGACCAGAAATCATAGAAAAGGGGCTAGTTTGTATTGGTAGGAGGCATTTCCTCATTCAAGGAGCTCCCTATACCAATGAACTTACAAGGTCAGTCCCTGTCTCTTTAATTTCCATGTTGTCAATTCCAAATCCTTGTCCTCTTTTTCTAGGTTCTTATAAGGAGAAAGATTGAGAGAATGAGAGAGAGAGAGAGACAGAGACAGAGAGACAGAGAGAGAGACAGAGAGAGACAGAGAGAGAGACAGAGAGAGACAGAGACAGAGAGACAGAGAGACAGAGACAGAGAGACAGAGAGACAGAGAGAGAGCTGGGCTGATTTCTTCTTGTTAAGGCAACTCATAATCCAGGGAGAGTCAGATTGTTTTAGGACCTAGACCCAGCAACAACAAAACCTTTGAATAAAGTAAGGCAGAAAACACCATTGTGATTTCACTTTTATTTCTCTCTGTCTCTTTGCTTCTTTCTTCTTTCCTCTCTCTCTCTCTCTCTCTCTCTCTGTCTTTGTCTCTGTCTCTCTGTCTGTATCTCTTTTTTTCTTGGCAGTGAATGGTAAAAGACATACAAGCTGTCAAGAGACAATCTGTTATGCATTTCCAAATAGATTTCATAAAATTTTGGAGCTTTCAGTATCCTTAGCAATCATTTAGTCACAGAATCTTAGTATTTCAATGGGCCACAGAGTACATCTAGTTCAACCTATACATGGACTAGAATCTCCCCTATCACATCCTGAACAAATGGTTATACAGCCCCTCTTTGAAGACTTCTAGTGATGGGGGAACTTATTGCTGCTTGAGGCAACCCTTTCTGTCTTTAAGAACTCTAATGGTAAAGATGTTTTCTTTAGCTGGAATTTGTCTCTTTCCTTAGATGGAATCTTTCCTCTACTCACTGTTCCTAATTCTTTCCTCTGAGGCCGAGCAGTATATGTGTTATCTCTCTTCCACTGTATCTCCCACTATCTAGAGGCTATCTCTAATGGCCTGTCAGATACTCCAAGAAAACTATCACATACCTTCTATAGTCTTTTCTTCTCCAATCTACGTATCCCCAGTTCCTGTCCTTATACAGTCTCCATTCCCTTTAGTGTAAAGAAGAGAACAAAGGAGTTAAGTAACTATCAATGTCATGAAACTGTTAGTAGTAAGTACTCAGAACTAAAACACAGGTCCTCTGACTCCTAGCTCAAGATTCTTTCCATTATACTGTGCTGCTTCTATATTGTGAGGTTTAGAAAGCTTGAGAGATATATTTCTGACTAATTAGTCATTTTATTAAAATTGCTAGGATTTTAGTAAAAGAAATCAGTGGCACTCTTGATTGACAAAGGCCCCTGTGGCAGCTGGGTCAAGGCTTATATGGCCTGGGAAAAGGGGGCATTTCAGAGGATGGCAATCAACTCTGATTAGTTAAAAGGTAATGAGAGAGTGAATATTACACAGAGGGGATGGATCTATTTTAATGAACTTTGATTATGTAATTTACTGCTAAACTACCCCAGCCTTGGGCAATCTAATCAAAGAATTTATCCCCAGCCAAATCTGAGTAGAACATAGTGGGATTAAATTCCTTATAAAATTGGGTGGGGTCTGACCAAGATTTAGGAGTGTTAATTCAATCTCATTATCATAACATCCTTCAACAGACTGAACTTTGAAATGAGGACTATAGAAAAAAAGGAAAACTCTGGATTTCCCAAATAATTGGTTATTAATAATAATTACTCTCAATATTTAGTTAAGGAATAATTTTGCCTTGGTTCCAATTGGGTAATCATCAGACCATCACAATTTGGTCAATCGATCAGTGTTTATTGGGTAGTTTATGTGCATGGCACTATGCCAGGTGAGATTGGGAGGGGTGTATGTAGAAAAGCATAATATATAACCTTTTGTTTTAAAGAAATAGGGGGACAAATGAGAAGTCCAGACAATATTGTAAGATTTTCCAAAGAGGGATAGAACACTAGCTTGAAGTGGTAAGAGAGAAAGACATTTGTGAGCTGGGAAAAATTGGGAGGAATAGGGAGGAAAAATTCCACACAGAGGATAAATATGAGCCAAGGCCAGGAATCAAAGATTCACAGAATTTTAGAGTCAGGAGGATATCAGCAAATTTCCAGTCTAATCTGTAACTGAAAGGAATCCACATTATAACCTACCAGACAATTGGTCATCCAGCCTTTGCTTACAGAGTGAGAAGAAATCTATCTCCCAAAGTAGCCTGTTCCACTTGGGGACAGCTCTGTTCAAATGTTTTCTTCCTTGTGTCAAGTAGAAATCTACCTTTTGAAAACTTTCTCACATCCTTCCCAGTTTTTTTTTCCTCTTGGACCAAGCCCTCTAATCCCTCTTCCATACCATAGCCCTTCAAATACTTGGAGACATTGGATCAAGACCCCTCTGAGTTTTCTCTTCTCCAGGCTAAACTTTCCTAGTTCCTTCAATTAGCCTATAAAAGAGGAGAGAGGAAGAAGATAGAAATACAATAATAACAACAGAAATAATAAAACAATACATATTTCTATAGCACTTTAAGGTTTATCACATCAAACTCTCATTCTTGGTCATGGCAATAAATCAGAGATATTTCCATAGCTTTTACAATTCCTGACTATCTCTTAGCATCTTGCCCTGTCATGTGATTTGAGGGCTTTTGTTTTTTTGGACCCTTGCCACCTGTCTTTCATCTTTTTTATCTCTCTTGCTCTGGACTCTCTCCCTGAGGGCGTCACCTTTACCACTCACTCACATTCTTGGCCAGCCTCTTGACGGCACACCCAGGTTCCAAGACATCCCAGACATTCCAGGGAGAAACTGGAAGATCACAGGGTACCAGATATCTGGCATAGACCTGAACAAAGTCTGGAGACCAGATCCAAAAGCTGTATCTCTGCTATGTCCTCCTGAAATTCATCTTCTCTCATTATCTAACTTGCTCCTGGTTACATGATGTTCCCTACGTAGTGGTCACATGCCCTCATAAATTCAAAATCTCTCTCAAAGAGAGTTGAAGCTATCAGAAGAGTGGTTTCAGAGAAGAGCAAAGTATTATATTTGCAAAGTATGATTCCCCAAGACCCCCCTTGGTGGTAGTTTCTAGACACTATTTTCATACCTGTCCTTCCCTTGAAGCAGATGAGTCACAGTATGGAATTTCCCACCCTCCATCTATGTGGCCAATTTTTATGAATCTGAAAAATGCTACTATCTAAGAGCCTTACTTGTGAAAACCTGTAAACTTAAAAAAACTGGTTCCTTCTCCTCCTTGCATCTTCATCGTTCTACTCTGAGCTCTACGCTTTTGGTTTTTGGCCCATGAACTTGCTAGAGGCACCGGCATTGAATCTTCAAAGAGCAGATTTATAGTGGGAGGTAAAAAATTGAGAAATGGGCCCTGCCATCAGTATAACTCATGTTGGGGAATAACTGTATAGAGCCCTGTCCAAGAGTCAAGCTCAGATCAATAAATTGCTATCTCCCAAAAAGGTGGGGCTCATGATTGAGAAAGCCAAGACATAGTGCTTTTATGCTAACACGGCCAACTTTGGTTCTGACCATATGAGAGGAAAATCAGTCATTAAAAAGTCAGTCAGTTGAGTGAGAAGGTCAAATTGGTTCAGTGCATTGGAAAGAGTATTGGAAATCAAGAGAATTGTGTTTCCATCTTTACCCCTAAACTTGGGTTAAAATTACTTAACCACTCCTGGCCTCCATTTCCTTATTTGTAACAGAGAGCACTGGGAGACCTGATCTCTTACAATCTTTTAGAGCCCTAAAACATTTTGTAGTTGGCCTTAATCTTTGCCTTTTAACCAGTTATCCTGGGTTGTATAGCTATGATATACTTTGCTTTTACTTATAGCAACAATTTCTATTTTTTAGTGTTCCCTGAACTTCTTGGCTTTCAGAAAACTTTCCCAGAACTCCTTTTATGAAAGGAAATAAATTATACAGTCTACCATGTGTATGCATATGAGAAATAAAATATAGAGATTAATTCATTTTTCATCAAGAAAACTTGATTTTGTCCATAATATTTTTTCAGTATCATAGCTATTCAAGCCACAATTTTTTTCCTGGTAAATACTACTACTTTTGGAATATTTCAGGATGATAATATATTTTTTTAAAAAATCATATATTGCCCATGCCTTTTTGACAATCTTCTCTTCTCTCCTCTGGTCTCTTTTATTCATATTCCATGTAGGGAACCCCTGACTTGGAGTGTGCCCTATTGCTTTGGAGAAATCGAAAAGCCAGAGATCCATCTTTTTAAAAATGCCAGTCGTCTACCAGTGTTGTTGCACAGTATACATAATGAAATATGATCATCTCAGAAGAACTGAACCTGAGTATTATTCAAAAGGCAATAGAAAGGGTACAGGTAGGCTGTGAATAGGCTGTACCACTACAAAGGAAGAGAATTGGAAGAAAAGGAAGGTTGTCATCAAAGAAATTAATGAACCAAATAAACAAACAAAAAACAATGGGCTGATAATATGGTAAGAGTAAAAGACAATCGATGCACCCCCTGTGTGTGTCATCATTATTCTTCCACTATCAAGAGAAATTGAGGAGCTGTCCTAGTCACAGATGGACTTTGAATGCCACTTACCTGGGTAGACCTCTCCTTGACTGGAGCCTCTTTTTCCCTTGGTCCCTCCCTTCTAGTGGCTAGGTGGCACGGTGAATAGAGAGCCAGGCCCAGCCTCAAGTCTGGAAGACTCATCTTCATGAGGTCAAGTCTGACCTCGGGCATTTACTAGCTATGTGACTGTGGGAAAGTCACTTTGCCCCATTTGCCTCAGTTTCTTTGTCTGTTAAATGAACTGGAGAAGAAAATGAGAACCATATCTTGGCCAAGAAAATCCCAAGTAAGTTCACAAAGGGTCAGAAATAATTGAACATCAACAAAAACAACCACCCTCCCTTCTTGGCTTCCCCTTCCACCTATTCCCCTCTTTACTCAGTAGCCTGGGACATAGTTGGAGGGAGGGTGTCCAAGGAGGTGGGTTGCCCTTGCATTCTCTTCTCTCCTCTTCCCTTCCCTTCTTCCACAAAAAGGCCCACTTAAAGGCTGGGTCTTGAAGAATGTGAGTTTGCTGATCTGAATAAAGATTCCCAGTTTTGGGGGCGAGGAAAGAAAAAGAAAGAAAAGAGGAATTGAGGAAGTCCTGTTCCCATCTTGTAGATCAAATAGCCTATGGCAAACATGGGAAGATGTAGGTAAGAGCTGCCCAGGATAGGCAGGCATGGATGGATTATAATCAATTTCACTGGAGGGAATACAAACATTGATGAAATCCAAAATCTATTGGCGTATTCTGGTACAAGCACTTCACACCGGTGGAATTTAAGCTCCTTGAGGGCAGAGCTAATTTCATTTCTTCTTTTTTATTTCTCTATTGCCTAAAACAGTGTCTTCTGCATAGTAGGCATTCAATAAAGATTTGTTGAATTTCTGAATTGAATATCATGGTTAAAGACCAAATATCAGTTTATGTCTACTAGGAAAGAGAAGGTATCAAATTCATTAATTCACACTTTTGTTGCGAAAGCTGATCATTTTTTTCTAAGCAAGATACTATGCCTTGATTAAAGCTAAAAGGACAAGTTGTTTGGATTTCACAAATTGTTTAGGTTTTTCATATTTTACATTTTTTTACTTTATCTCCTGTAATCATCTCAAAGGGTCTTCCTTAAAATAAATGATTATCCTTGTGAGAAACATGGTTTTGGGGATCACTAGACTTCTCCAAATTGTGAGAAAATACAGCTTTGGGGATCACTCTACTTCCTAGGCAGGGCCAAATTCCTGAGGAAGAACCCTGTGATAATCACTAAGGAAGGCTGTGCAGACTACAGGACTCCCAGGGGAAGGCCAACTGGTAGCCCCGCCCCCCCAATCTGTGGGGATCACAGGGCTTCCTAGAGTAAAACCCTAGGAGGACCCAAGTGATGGCCCCATGCGATTTGCCCATTCTCACCCAAAGAACTCAGGACTAGAGTAGGCAGAGGAAAGCATTTTACTAGGCTCCTCAAGAGACCAGGTATGGTGCTCACTGCAACACTCACACTGATACAGCTGCAGGAGCAGGCATAACCTTCCATTCCTGCTAGAGTTATGGTTAGTTTACAATCTTTATTTTTTACATAGTTTTCCTAGGTTATACAGTTTATATAGGTAGGATAATAAGGATACAGAAGCAAAAGTGAGGTTAATTAGATTTTCCTTGTCTTAGTTTAGGATTAAACTACATTCTTTTACTTCCCCTACTTTCCCTCTTTAATGTATGCAAAATATGCAAATCAGTAGGCCTGGATTCTTGACCAAGACCAGACCCTAGATAAGCTTGAACTGGTTCAAGCTGTTTGGCCTCTCTAATTCCCCAGAC
>JAQQSZ010003881.1:0-14318 GCA_028646595.1 Phalanger gymnotis
TTGGAACTCAAGGTTTTAAAAAAATAGATGTTCAAAAGTAAAAAAAAAAAAAAAGAATGAACTGGGAGTATTTATTGAAAAAAAATTATGTGGTAAATGCACAAGATTCAAAGTGGATACCATTTGCATTTTTAAAACAATGCGTTGCTAAGATCTATTGCTGTGTAACAATATAAAATAAAATAAAAAAAGTTGAAATCATGGAATGTTTTCATGTTTATTCAAATTTGCAGGAAGTTCACTTTGTTTGTCTTTTATGGAATTTCAACTTAACTTTAATACCTTAACATTATCTTGATTGTGCATCTGAGTACATAATGAAATCTGAGCAACAGGCTTTTTCTTACATTCTTTGTCTTCACTCCGTGGATGTACAGGCCAATCTTTTTTGAGGGATCACAGGTATCTTCCTGGAGCCTCCGTGATCTTCTTGGTCATGATGAAACAAATGCAATGTTAACTGCAGACAATAGTATCTAAAGCATCCTTCCTGTAACAAGCAACTATTCCTCGACTTGAGCTTTGCGCTGGATCTTCTCCATCATGGAAGCAAATATTTTTGGCTAATTCTCCCCAGTTTATACCTTGCCTAATATTTATTATTTCAGTTATTTGAGCAGGGCATTTCTATTGTTATATCATCCAATGAATCTTGAATTATTTTCATGTGTGGAGAAAGAAGCCTTCCACGATTCTTCCCAATTCTGTTGCCGTCCTTCTATTAATTGTTTCCTATTTGTCCTGTTTCAGATTACTTTGTATATAATTGTTTACATGTTATCTCTCCCATTAGATTACAAGCTCTTTCAGGGTCATAACTGTCTTTTTCTTCTTTTTGTATTCCCAACACTTAAGCACAGTGCCTGGTACATAGCAGGCACTTAATAAATATTGATTGATTGACTATATAGAAGCATTTGTTTTAGTGAAGCAAAAGCCTTTTTAACATTCAAATAAAATAAGTACAATGACATCTCATATTCTATTCATCTTTCAGCAATTTTGAAATTATAAAAATATGGCTTGTTGTTGAATATTTTCTGTAGAAAGCCTGAACATTCCTGCTCAAAGCTTGCACATATTAATAACCTCATGAGAGCAGTACTCTCAATTTATTTGCACATGATGATCATAAAGATTTTTTACAGATGTAGGAGCAGACATGTGCATGATGGTTTCTCAGTTGGCTTTTTCCATATTAATAAGATCTGACATGCTTTTCCCCCATTCCTTTTCTATCTTCTCCTCTTTTAGATACTCATATGTCAGTATTCCAAAACTATTACAATTTCCTTCCTATACAACTTGTACATCAGTATGTTTATCTGGGACAGATAGTACTAATGGGTAAAAAGTTGGTCCCAGAGTTGAATAGGAAGAAGGGAGATTAGATTGTGTCTCAGGACTATAAAACTCTTTTATTGACTCTCAAAATTCCCAAGAAAGCAAAGACTTATTTTTATGTTAAACATATCATCTTATCTCATTTCATATCAAATCAACATTCTAGTAGAATTTCTATATGGTAATAAGACATGGAATACTATTGTATACAAAAATTAAAATACTATCAAACAAAAAGCAAAGAAGAGGGAAATTATGATATGCTTAGGCTAAAGGATATAATCAATGAGAAGCCATAAAGAACAAGAGAAAAGATGTCAAATTATCATATGACAGTAAGAAAACATCCTGGTCTTGTGGCAAGGGCAAGGGTTGATAGTTGTCCAGTCAGAGTTTTCTTTTGTTATGCTCATAATGACGGGAGAAAGGAAGGAAGACCTCCAGAACATTGGGTAAATCCCCAATGTAGATTCATAAGAAAACACAGAGAAGAATCACAAAAGATGGGCAAGCATTGATAAGTTGCAATCTTTTTATCTTTAAGGAACTCCTGAATTAATCAGATCCAATATACACTATAGTAATTGATTAATAACATTATCTGAATACATGTGCTGAAGTAATGGACAAAGATGTGGAATCTATTTACTACTTTTGGAGGGGGTAAGAAAGCTGCTTCCTTTTGCAGTTACAATTCTGTAATGCTAGGGAAAATAATTTCACTTATTCTAGGAAAAAGACAAAAAAAGCTAGAAACCTTTTTGTTTTTGTTAATTTTCACAAGTCAAACACTTCAGCTCTATACCTATTTTTGATAGTAAAGGAAATGTGACATTCTTGGAAAATTTCACCATTAGGCAACCAGATGGTAGCTCCAGGGAATCACTCTGCTTGACTAGGTACCCATGACAGTTACTAAGCTTTAGAAAAGAATAACCCACAAAGAGACCAACACTTTAACTTTAAATCTCTAATAGAGCACCATCACCAAAAATAAGTGTAATTTTTCTGCTTTAATAGCCATCTGTTGAGACTAGCCCTGTATATGGAGTCTTAATATTTTAGCTAGGTTTTTTAACTACTTAAAAAACTGTACTTTTGTACTTAGTAATTAAGATTAAAAGTAAATGCCAAAATGATATTAACAAATGAAATCTATTATGTCCAAATAGAAGCCAAAGGAAAACTCAATTGTTAAGTAGACTAGGCATAAAATCACCAGAAAACTTCCAGGAGAAGTACTTAGTACCATCTTTCAAAGGCATCCTATTCTTGCCTTAAAAACTTTTTACCAAGTTATACTTTTTTGTGATAGTGTTACTTAGAATGTCCACTTTTGGTTTCCACACCTCAGCAAGCTCTCTCCATTCCATCATTCAAACAATACCTCTGATATTATATTTGTATTCTCCCACTGACTGGAGGAGAGGCGAATATTTTCCCTTTGACTCTATGATAGCTGAAGTATGTAACCTTCATGACTCCTACTGCACAACATGTATCTTTTATTTTATCTAATGTTTTAGTTCAATTGCCTAATTGTTTTCATTTGTCAAATAAAAAGGGCAGAGACCTCTGTTTTGCCAAATCATAAACATTCAGAGCTGGAAGCAAACTTAAACTTCATTTAATCCAAACCTTTCTTTTTGTAAAGATGGGAGAACTTGGAGGTCAGAGGGATTAAGTGATTTGCCCAAAGATTAATTCATGATGTATAATTTCTAACAAAACTCTATGTGCAGATAATCATATGGTGGTGGTGGTGGTGGTGGTGGTGGTGGTGGTGATGGTGGTGGTGGTGGTGATGGTGATGATACTTCATTATGTTGCTGGATCTGTGATCTCTTCAATCTGGGCATTCTTTATATTAATAAAGTTCACAAATCACTCATGCCTTATCCTCCCTGATTCGTGTCCAGATACTGCCTCAATCCTGAAAATTATCTGTCTAATGTACTTGAGTTATCCTCTAGGTATTTTAATAATGTTTGGGCAGATTGGTGGAATGCTAGACACAGACAAAATTCAGGAAGCCCTGAATTTAAATTCTAGTTCAGACATTTAATGGCTCTATAATTCTGGGTAAGTTGTCTATTGTAATCCTTAGTTTATTGATCTATCAAATGAGGATAATAATAGTACCTACCTTCAGTACATTCAGAATTATGTGACTTACAGCAATGCTTTCTTCTGTATATATTTGATCTTGTTCAGATTTTTTTAATTACTTCATCTTTTTAATTGTCACTTGTACTTACATAGCACATGACATAATGTGTGGGGGAAGAAGATAGGAGATAATTATAGTAACATTGGCAAACTTATTCTATTCTCTACCTATGCATTATCAGAACTTCAATTTGATATATAAATGTTCTTGGGGTGATCGAGCAATTAATAAATGTTATATCTAGCTATCTATCATCTATTTTTCCATCTATCTCATAGAAAGCTTTCTACATACTGATTTTCCCTTCCACTGTTTTATTTTTTCTGAGAAAATACAGTTTATGATTTTTTATTATCTTGTATATGTTTTACAAATTAGTTTATATATGTAAAGAATTCTTACCCTTAGATGCAGTTTCCCTGCTTGACAAGGGTTGTTGAATAAGGTAGCTTCTGGGCCCTTTTGACTTCCTTGTGATGGCAGATTTATATCAGTGATTTTTAATAAATAGTGACAAACAGAATTAATATTTTTATTTTTAACTTTTCTCCTTTTTAAGTCAACAACTTTTGTTTAAAGTACTGTAACTTTAGCTTTATATCTTCTAATTAATGTTGAGTTTGATATTTATTGTGATTTTTTTACCCATAGTTTAACACACAAGTAGCTGATTATGAAATAATTGCAACATCTGCTATTATTTGTTTTCTGTTTATTAAGTTGTATTTAATTGCATTTCCCATGATATTTGATGCTGACCACCATCAGTGTCTTCTCAGTCTAGAATAAGCAAATAGAGTAATATTTTCTTTTATTCCCAAAGGTTTATTTTATTCCCAAAGACAACAAGAAGACTAATTCCATGGGACGTTTGGACATCTTATGCAGGGTTCATGATGACACAAACAAAAGTAACACTCTGAGGATAATCATAGCCTCACTGATATCTGTTTCAGAGACTGGAGAAGTAGAGAAGGAACTGATAGAATTTTTCAAACCAAACTTACTTTACCCTAATACTGCATTTTGATTGACATAGGGGAAATTGGCAAATAAATGTTGCAAAATATTATTCAAGCTTGATGTCGCAGGTCTGTTTACGGTGCAACTTACTTATTCCACTCTTTCTATTACAATTTGAGTTATTTGTAATTTTAGTCTTTTTGAGATTTTGCTATCCCATGATTCACTGAAATACAGCATCATCAGGAAGATATTGGTGGAAAATAATATTTGCATAATGTTCTTTTTGACAACAAGCATTTTGGGATCTTTGAAAATACTGTTTGTTCCCCAACGATCTCAAGCTAATCTATTATAATACTAGTACAAGCTAATCTCAAGATAGTCCTCTTGATGGCTTAATCTGAAAGATTGAATAGTCAGGTTTATACTGGAAGTCATTGCTATTTGAATTGACAGGCAAGATGTATTTTTCATCTACTTTGGTTCTCCAGGGTAAGTGGATATATTAATCAATTTTCATTGCAATATATTTCATTGAAAAAATTTTGTAGCATTGTAGGGCTTGATATCATTAGTACAACATGATAAATTTGAAAGGGATGTGGTAAAGTTGAAAGAATTTAGAGTCATAGGACCTTGAGTTTAATCCTAGCTCCATGATAAGTTAGAGATTTCATTTTTTGGAGAAACTCAGTTTTCTCAACTATAAATGAAGGGATTGTTTTATGTGATTTTTATGATCCTTTCCATCTCCACATCCATAATCCTATGTTCCACAAATGAGAACATTAGTACGGCAGTAGGGAATTTTTCCTCTTTTTAGTTTAATTCAGGGCACTTTCAGTAATGCTAATAAAATCCCTCCTTGTTATATCCTGAAATAAATGACAAGCTATTAGGTAGCACTATGTAATTATTATTCATCACCCAGCTTTTTAAGATTAAACTTATCTATTAAATATATACATATGTGTGTATAAGCACATATACACACATATGTATATATTTATGTGTGTGTATACACAGACACATACATACATTTGGTGCTGTTTAATTTCTATTCCACTTTTCAAATTTCTCACAGTTTATGGCAACAACATTTTTATCATTCTTCCTATTCTGAATTTGATTTGCCATAATTTAAAATAATTCACAATCATTATAGATTTTCCTTTTTATATTTTGCCCATAAAAATATGAAAGAACGTATTGCAATCTCCCATTTCAAAATTAGTTTGCTGAACATTTAGCTTGCTTTTGCATCTTTAAAATTATAAAATTTTTGACCTATTACTCTAACCAGTCCTCTTTTCTGGTCCCCATATAGAGTTACTGAGTGTTTCCCTAAACAATGTTCTTTTTATGTAGCTACATAGATTAAGATATACAAGTGACTAGAATACATATTTACAATATATACAGATCATAGAATCTTTTATTGGAATAGTAACACCAGTGAAATTTCTGTTTTTCACTCATAAATTAAACCTCGATTCAAGAGGCAAGGACATCAGAGACTCTGTATTTAAATGTAGATCAGACTCAATGGTTTAATTGTTATTTGCCATTTCATGTGCTTCAAGTTTAAAGCAAAAAAGACTATCATTCTATAATTCTGGCAAACACTTTAATGCCAGGTATTAAGTTATCTTCCAGAAATGGCATGTTTCCCACGTATTGATTTATCTTCCAGAAATGGCATGTTTCCTAACTTTCACTCTTTTTCCCAAAAATAAATTGTAAAGAACCAACAAAAATGTAATTTCCTTGCATCACATGTTATCTAGGAGAATGGCAGAAAGGATTGAATCCCAAACTCAAAGTGGACTATGAATGGGAGAGGAGCATAAATTCAGTGCTCTTGGAGACCTGAGCTACTTATACTATTAATATCATTTAGCCATAGCAAATAGGAAACTCCATCATACTTCTACTTAAGTATGGTGGTGATTTACAGGATGGTAAAAGTGAATGGATTGATCTGCCAGGAGATATTTTTTTTCTTCAAAGGAGCCATTAGGGAATGACACATGGGTATAAGTACTGTCATTTCACATTAGTGAAAATGAAAAGTTCATAGACAATGCAAGAAAATTGTTTCATAGATAATTTTTAAAATAATATTATTTCCTCAAGGGGGAAATGACAGAAAGGTAAGTAAACAAGAAAACTAATTCAATTCTCTAAAAAACATAGAACTATGACTGGGAAAAATGTGTATAAATATGGACCACTTATTCAGATTATTTTGAAAAGCTTTAGGTTTTTTAACATAGCAATTTAAAATCCTACACATAGATCCTGAATAACTGCTCTATGCTGATAATGCCTTATCACACAGATGTGACCATCAATTGCTGAAGTCCATATTAGAATGCTAGTTCTGTCAAGTTCTACAAAACTAGAAAGGTTCAAAATGTTGGCCTATTGTCTGAAGGCTAGCCCGGTACAGTTATGAGAGGTTCATCAACAGATTGGCAGTAGATTTTTGTTGTTCTTTTTCTTGTTTTGATTTCAGGCAGCAGTAACACTCAAAGAACATAAAGTTTTAGAGAGGTAGCAATCTTTGTCCTGGAGAAATTACACAAGGTGATGAATTCATCTATTTTCCAAGTATTAAAATAAGTAAAGCCAAAAACAAAACCAAACAAGCAGCTACTAACTAGCCAACTTCCTCTGTCTCTGTCTCAGTGTCTCTCTGTCTCTTTCTCTCTCATTTATTTTAAAGAAGAGGTACTTGGGGAAAAAAATTATTTTGAGGAAAATATACTTAGCTCACTAAAATCATTTTTTTTAAAGTTTTGAATCTAAAACAGAATTAAAATTTCAGATTGGCCTCCAGTTCAAAATCCAGAACTGAAGAATGTTGGGAAATATCTAAACTGGGACTAACTCATTCTGTCAGACCACCTGCTGGGCTTATTTTTGAAATACGTAATTCTGCTTCAAGAGAGAAATGGGTCCTAAAGATTCTATATGTGGCAAATGGAACCTTGCCTAGTCAATGAGCATACCTGATTTTGATTTCCAAGTTTCTAGGAAGATGGAAAAATGACTTATAAAAAGCTAAAAATAGTAAGGAAAGATAGTAAGAAAGAGAAAAATAGGGATGTTTGATGTATAGAATCATGAAATCATAGTATTTGGACATGAAGATATTTTTGAGGTCTCTTACTCCAAACACTTCATTTTACAGGTGAAGGAACCTAAGTACAATATGTCTATGAGACTTGCCCAAGGTCAGTCAAATATTCTTCCTCTGAAGATTTTAACAGGCCTTCGTTCAAGTTATTGACTCTTGTGATATATGTAGAAATAGGCATTTTTTTCCAATTTCACAGATGGGGATTCTGATCAAGCTTCAATTCTATTCAACTGATGGGTGTATTAATGCTTGCAGTGTCTAAGATACTTTGTTAGGTATTGATGATACAAATAGCCTCTGCCTTCATTGAGTTCATAATATAACTAGGGTAGGAGTGGAGTACATGAAATATACATAGGTAACTATGATATGAGATTGAATGTGAAAAGAACAAAGGAGGACTCATCAATCAATTTGCATTTATTTCCTACTAAGTGCTAGGAACACTGCTAAGCACTAGCCCTCAAACAGGAGGTAAGAGATGTAGAGAAAGTAAATTATAGAGACGTATGACTTTTCAAGGAACAGTTAGTGAGGAGGTCTAGATATGTTTAATTAAATGAGTAACATTGCTACATAAGTGTATTAGCAAGATTATTTTGGTAGATATATAAAGGCTTATTTGGAGAAGAGATCCTAGGAAGCAGGAAAACCAGGCAAGCAGGGATAAAGAGCTGCGATATGCATAGTGACATAGTAAGGGAAGAAGAATGTATCATCATGTAGGACTGGATAAGTAGTTCTATGAGAGGGCAAAATGAGGAGCAATGTGTGGATATTTCATATTCATATAAGGAAAAACTACCAAATTATTAAAGGTGCTCAAAATGAAATACCTTGGTCAGGTAGTTGGTTTCTATGAATGCTCAGGGGCTGATACTGCTTGACCACCTTCCAGGAAGAAAGAAAGAAAGAAAGAAAGAAAGAAAGAAAGAAAGAAAGAAAGAAAGAAAGAAAGAAAGAAAGAAAGAAAGAAAGAAAGAAAGAAAGAAAGAAACATCCACAACAAATATCACAATCTGTCTTTTGTATACCAGTTTAGCCTTTATACTATTTTCCTAAATTTAGGAGGAAGTTTTAGTTAATTGAAATATAGAATTGCAGCTAAACAGAAAAATTAGAACGGAATTAAGGATGAAGGTATTCTATACATAGTGATAATGGAAGACTTTGAAGTAGTAAGAACTCCACAAAAGACAGCATAGAGAGAAAAGGAGTAAAGATAGAAGCTTTGGGGCCCTTCACTAAATTAGTGAAGCAGGAAGACAGAGCCAAAATGGCAGAGTATGCCCAGCTAAACTCTCCCAACTTTCCCCTCCAAAGAATTTTAAAATAATACCTCAAATCAAATTTGAAGTGGATGAGCCAATGAAAAGGTCATAATGAGACATTTTTCAAGACCAAAACAACTTAAGAGGTTGGTAGGACAGGTCTGTTTTAGGGTGAGAGCCTACCTGGAGTACAGCAGCAGCAGCAGTGGGTCATAAAAGCTAATGTGACAGTGACAGTAGCTGCAGCAGCTTCAGGAGATCTCAGATTAGAGACTCCAAGGGGGTTGGACAACTCATCAGAAAGAGATAACAGAGGATTCTTTGTTAGCACAGGGTGCTGCTGATTACAAACTGTATTGCCAATACACAGTTCTGGGTCACAGTTCCAGGATGGAGAAGGGCTCTAGCACTTGTGAATGCAAGAGAAAGAGACACCTGATAGCAATTCCAGGGCCAAGAGGACTGCTAGTATTTGTGGCTGCAAAAGAGCAAGGGTCCTACCTGGGTGAAGACCAGACCATAGCCCTGGAGAACAGTGACCACACGTTTCCCCAGATCACACCACCTTGGAAGCACTGAAAACCTGCATAGCAACATGAAAAAGGCTGAAACTTGGAACAATGCCTCCCCATCCCCAGATTAGCAGAGCTCAACTTTAACATGAAGTTCAAAGTAAAGAAATGACAGAAAAATAAGCAAACAGCTTAAGAAGAATTTAACCATAAAAACCTACTGAGGTGGCAGGAAAGACTAAGACACAAACGGAGAAGAAAACATAATGTGAAAACTGCTACAACTAAAAGTTCCAAGAAAAATGCTTACATGACTCGAGGCCAACAAGAATTCCTTGAAGTGGTACAGAAAGAGATGAGTGATAGAGAAAAAATTGGGAAAAGAAATGAAAACAATGTGAGAAAATTATGAAAAGAGAATTAATAGCTTGCTAAAAGAGACACACAATTGAAGAAAAGAACTCTTAAAAAAACAATTAATCAAATGGAAAAAGAGGCACAAAAGTGCTTTAAGAAAATAATTACTGGCTCAGATTCAATCTAACTCAGCTCAGATTGAGTCTGGCCCGCTTGTGAAAACAAGTGTCACAAAGGGTGAGATTTCTTAAGATAGGCCATTATGGTGAATCCCTAATCTCTTTTCCCTTGGCTGAGAAGGCTTGAGTAGAATTCTTTCGGCAGGAGCCGGCGTGTTGGTATTTTGGGGTATCGAGCTTCCCTAGAAAACTATGATTCTCCTACCATCATCATTTTTCTTTAAACCTCTTCATTTTTGGTTCCCTGTGACTGGGAATACTGCTTATCTCAAGTTCTTCTCCAGCCAAGACTGGAAGGTAAGCTTCTCCCTCTCCCAATTCCCTTCTCTCTCTCCAAGCATTTTGGAGGTGCATTTTGGACCTGACTCCCCAGGTCCCCAGTGGGTCAGACAGCTGCTTGCTGTCTCAGACTCAGCCTGACGCTCTCAGGTCTCAGTCCAGTGGTTTATGTTCGAGGCCATGGATCTGGGCACACCTTCTGAAGCACAGAGGACAAGGACAGATGCCCCATCCGGAAGTGCGCCCCCAGTTTTCTCAATTCTCTCAGCACTAGGGAATGGGAAAACTTCAAGTACCTTTTTGTGTTTATTTTTTCCTGTCTTGCTTTGTTCCTTTTTGAAGCTTACTTCCAGATCCTCCTTGCAGAAGAGGGGACTTCCAGCCCCCCTCCTCCCCCAGCCCACAATGGGTCAAACCTCCTCAATCCCCAAAAATTCACCCTTGGGCTGTCTTTTACAAAATTGGAAAAAACTTAAGTTCTCTAAAGAACTTAAAAAGAAAAAGCTGGTATACCTTTGCAATACTGCTTGGCCACAATATCACCTAGAAGGCCATGAAGAGTGGCCAATTTTGGGGACTTTAAAAGTTATATTGTTAGCGAGAAAGAAAATGGACAGAAATACCTTAACTGCATTTCAAAAGCAAATAAATTTTCAAAAAATTAGGGAAGTTACTCAGGGAGAAAAGGAAAACCTTGCTCTTTTCCAGGACCAGCTAGTAGAAACTATTAAGAAGTATAAAAATGTGGATCCTGATTCCATTGAAGGGGCGGCAATACTTAACATGTATTTTATTAATCAATCTGCCCCAGATATTAGGAGGAAACTGCAGAAATTGACAGTGGGTCCCCAAACACCTCAGGCACAATTACTGGAGACAGCCTTCAGAATTTTCAACAGTAGAGACCTGGTTGCAGTAGAGGAAAGAAAACACAGGGAAAGAGCTAGAGACAGAGAACATGCTCAATTCTTGGCTGCTGCCATGGCCAGAAAAAGACCTAAGGAGCGCCCCTCCACGGGGCCCCCTTGGAGGAAGCCCTGCAACTTGGGCAGTGGGGAAACCTGCTTTTGATGCCACAAGGAGAGTCACTGGTCCAAGGAGTGTCCCTCTAGGGCGCACCCCTGGAGGAAGCTTCCAGGATCCACGCCTACAGGACCATGCCCAGCATGTAACCAGGAGGGACATTGGAGGAAGGATTGTACTCGAGGTTGGAAAAGTGGTAGAGCCTCCTCCCAGTACTCTGTCCTCCAGTCTTCTCAAGACTTGGAAGGAGGGGAAAGCCTGGGGCTTGGCAGTGCTCCCACTTTCTCCACCTCTCTCACCAAGCCCTGGGCAAAATTGAGGCAGAAGGTAAGGTTACCCACTTTATCACGGCTATGTTCTCTTGTTTTAACTAGTTGCTCTGGCCCTACGTGCCTCTCAACCCATCTGGTCATGGGCATCAAGGATCTGTTGTTTGAACACTCCTTCTCTGGCCCTGCCCTCTTGTTAGGAAGGGATGGGATGGTGAAATTGGAAGCCAATTTTCTCTAGTTAATCTTCATAACTTCCTTTTCCCTCTGTTTACCAGACCTCCCCATGTTCCCTCAGAGGTGGGAGAGGGTTGAGCCAATTGTTTGGGATCAGGGAATTCCTCAGCAAGCTACTTCTGCCACCCCACTCATAGTTTCCCTCAATTGCCTTCAATATCCAATTAAGCCCAAGGCTTGGGAGAGACTGCAAACATTAATTGCCACTCAAGGCCCTGACTCACTCCCTCTAGAGTGGAGCCCTGACCAAGCAAAAGCTTTTAAGACTTTGAAAACTAAACTGACCACCACTCCAGCATTAGCTCTACCTATTCTAGAAAAACCTTTCACTCAATTTGTTGTTGAAAGGAGAGGATAGGCTTTGGGAGTCCTAACCCAATCCTTAGGACCTGACCCCAAGCCAGTTGCCTGTTTTTCAAAACAATTAGATTCTCTGACTGCTACAGCCATTCCAATTGAGAAAGCTTCTAAACCTCTAGCAGACCAGCCCCTAGAAGCTCTGACTCCCCAGAGCATCCTAGAAGTAGAGGGCCACCAGTGGCTGGCTAGCCACAGGCTCACCAAGTATCAAACCTTGTTGTTAGATACCCTTGACCTAATTCTTCAGGTGTGCCATACACTCCTCAACCCCGAAGTAGTGTGGTACACAGAACAAGTGATTAGGGGAGCTAGGTACGAAATAGTCATCTTTAATTCCCCCCAGGGAAATTGTCCTTTCTCTATACTCCTATACTGTCTGTTTGGTTGTTTGCGTAACCTCCTTGCCAGGCTTGTCTCCTCCAGGCTCCAAGCCATCAACTTCCAGATGACTACTCAGTCTATGTACCCCCTGAACTGGACCCATCAAAGCAGGGACAGCTCTACACCCCTTGCCAGCAGGAAGCAGTTTCAGAAGCTGAGACCTTCATCCCTGACCCCAAAAGAATTTGGGCCCTATTTGTTTGAGGGGGGAATGATGAGGGCACAGTCTCTGGGAACCCCCTAGAATCTGGAATACAGTCTCTGGGAGCCCCCTTAAACTGTTCTTGAATCTTCCAACTAGATCTGACCCTCCCTTAAGACCACAAGCCTTATATTATCATTAGGCCCAAATCTCTACCTAGCCTCACCCTTTATTGTCCTGCTACTTCCCACCCTTGATACTATTGATATCCACACCTTCAGATACTTCCCACCCTTAATCTCATTCTCTTCGTTCCTGGACTCTGCCCTATCTCCTCCTCCTTAGACTCCTCCTCAGGACCCTCCCTAAAACCCTCCTCTAGTCACCCCAGACCACCCCTCAATCCCTCCTACAATCTTTGTGTATATAATCTCCATCTTGCCTCAGTTCAGATTGAGTCTGGCCCACTTGTGAAAACAAGTGTCACAAAGGGTGAGATTTCTTAAGACAACCTATTATGGTGAATCCCTAATAAACTTTCTCTTTTCCCTTGAATAAAAAAGATAAAATTACTTAAAATTAGAATTGGGCAACTGGAAGTTGATGATTCCATGAAATGTCAAGAAAAAGTAAAACAAAGTCAAAAGGATGAAAAATAGAAGAAAATATGAAATATCTTGTCAGAAAAACAACTAGCCTAGAAAATGAATTGAGGAGAGATAATTTAAGAATCATTGGACTAATCGAAAACCATGATAAAGAAGGAGCTTAGGCATCATATTTCAAGAAATTATAAGCAAAAATGCCTTATATTTTTATTCCAGAGGGTACAGAGGTGAAAGAAATCACCAATTACCTCCTAAAAGAGATCCCAAAATTAAAACTCACAGGAATATTATAGCAAAATTTCATAGCTCCCATGTCAAGGAGAAATTATTGCAAGCAGAACAAAGAAGTTCAATGATTGTGAAGCTACAGTCAAGATCACACCAGATTTCTCAGCTTCCATGTTAAAGAAGCAGAGGACATAATATTCTAGGAGTCAAAAGAACTAGAATTACAACCAAGAGACATTTACCGAACTAGAAGATTTTAAAGAATTCTTGATGAAAAGACCAGAGCTGAAGAGAAAATCTCACATTAAAACAAGACTCAAGAAAAACATAAAAAGTAAACATAACAGAGAAATTAAAGGGAATCAATACAGTTAAAATATTGACATTCCTATATATGAAGATTATAAATGTAACTACTAAGAACTTATTAAGGTAGTTAGAAGGAGTCTATGCTACATAGACAGAGGTCATAGGTATGAGTCAATTATGTTGGAATGAATGATTTCCAAAAAAGAATAATGAGGGGGTGAGAAAGAGGGATGCACTAAGAAAAGGTGAAAGGGAAAGATAGAATTTGGACATTTTTCTCACAATAAAAGAGGTATGAAAGGAAAAGCTTTTTAAATTTGAAGAGTATTTTATTTTTTCCCAATTATATGTCAAGAAAATTTTTAAGCATTCACTTTTTTTTAATTTTATTTATTTTTTTTATATTTTTAGTTTTAGTTTGCAACAAACAGTTCTACATAATTTTGAGTTCCAGATTTTCTTCCCTCCTTCCCCACCTCCCTCCCCAAGAAGGCATGGAATCCCATATAACTTCCAGGTGTAACTTGGCATTGAATTA
>JAQQSZ010003882.1:0-14318 GCA_028646595.1 Phalanger gymnotis
ATCAAAACAACTCTTAGATACCACATCTCTCCTGTCAGATTGGCTAAAATAACAAAACAGTAAAATGATAAATGCTAGAGAGGATGTGGGAAAATTGGAACATTGTTACATTGCTGGTGGAGTTGTGAGCTGATCCAGCCATTTTGGAGAGCCATTTGGAACTATGCCCAAAGGGCTATAAAAATGTTCATACCCTTTGACCCAGCAATACCACTCCTAGGGTTGTATCACAAAGAGATCATACAGGTGGGAAAAGGACCCATATGTACAAAAATATTTATAGCGGCTCTTTTTGTGGTAGCTAAGAATTGGAAATCAAAGGGATGCCCATCAATTGGGGAATGGCTGAACAAACTGTGGTATATGAAGGTAATGGAATACTATTGTGCTAGAAGAAATGGGGATGTTACAGACTTAATAACAACCTGGAAAAACCTACATGACATAATACTGAGTGAGCGGAGCAGAGCCAGGAGAACATTATACACAACCACAGATATATGTATTCTGTGAGGACCAACCCTGACAGACTTTGCTCTTCTCAGTAACACAAGGTACAAAGACAACTCCAAAGGACTCACGATGGAGAATGCTATCTACATCCAGAGAAAGAACTATGAAGTATGAATGCAGATCGAGGCACACTTCATGCTAGTCTTCCCCCCACCCCCTTTTTTTTCTTTTTCTCTCTTTTGTTTTTTTTTTTGGGTTGGTTTTTTTTTCTTGGTCCTGTTTCTCCTTTCACATGATTCACTTCATTGATCACAGTTCTTCTCCATAAAAAAGGTGTTCTTTTCTTCATTATTTTTTTGAGTCTCCTTTAGCAATTTGTTGACTTGTTTTTCAAGATTTTCTTGCATAACTCTCATTTCTCACCCCAATTTTTCCTCTGCTTCTCTTACTTGCTTTTCCAAATCCTTTTTGAGCTCTTCCATGGCCTGAGATCAATTCATATCTTTCTTGGAGGCTTTTGATGTAGGCCCTTTGACTTTGTTGACTTCTGGCTGTGTGTTTTGATCTTCTTTGTCACCAAAAAAGGAATCTAGAGTTTTAGTTTGAGTCTGAGTTTGAGTCTGAGTCCTTTTTCATTGCCTATTCATGTTCCCAGCCAACTACTTGACCCTTGAGCTTTTTGTCATTGTATGACTGCTTGTACAGTACTTTGTCCCAAGCTTTAGCGTCTAAGCATTGTTGTTTTCAGAGCTACTTCAACCGCACAGTCAACCCAGGCTCTGTCACAGCAGTGTTCTTCCTCCCCCAAGAACCACCAACCAGGACTGCAATGCACATCTAAGCAGAGCACAGCAAGAGAACCAGCCTTTGTGCCCACAAAGTGCTTCTTGCACTCCCGCTCTGATCCGCTGCTAGATTCCTCCCACCGTGTGAGCCAGGGACTCAGGAAGCAGCTGATGCTGGACCTCTGGAAGGAGAATCAGGATTTTCCTGCTGCTGCCACAGCCACCTTTGCACCACCTCCAGCACCCCCAGGGCTTGTGGCCAGACTGCTCTAAACTCAATCCCACAGTTTCCCACTAACTTGCTCTTTGGCATTTGTGGGTTGAGAAGTCTGGTAACTGCCACAGCTCAATGATTCATGGCCCTAAGGCCTGTTTTGGCCAGCTGACTCCTGGTCTTGTCTGTCCTAGTGCGGTCCACACTGGGTTGTGCTCTTCTCCCTGCACCATATGATAGACTCTTCCTGGCAGTCGCTCTCCTGGGCTGGAGACCTGTTTCCCTTTGCTATTTCATGGGTTCTGCAGCTCTAGAATTTGTTCAGAGCCATTTTTTACAGGTGTTTGGAGGGATTTTGGTAGAGCTTAAACAAGTCCCTGCTTTCTAGCTGCCATCTTGGCTCCACCTTCCCATATTCTTTTTATAGCATTTTTGTGCCTTTTTTTTTTTTTTAGCAAACTGCTAATTTTGTTTTCATAATTTTCTTGCATTGCTCATATTTATTTTCCTATTTTCCTCTACCACTTTTATTTGATTTTTAAAACAATTTTTTTTCTTTTTTTCTCTTTAACTTTCCCAGAAATTCTTGTTGGGCTTGTGTCCAATCTGCATTTTTCCTTTGAGGCTTTTCTTGTAGATGTTTCCAGGTTCTTGTTTTCTTCTGAATTTGTGCTTCCCTGTCACCATAGTAGATTTTTTATGGTCAACTTCTTTTTTTGTTTGTTTGTCATTTTTATAGTTTATTTCTTGACTTTCAACTTTAAGTTAAAGTCAGGCCCTGCTCACTTTGGGGTGGTATAGGGAAACTGTTTCATGCTTCAGGATTTTTTTACCCTGCTTTTTTCACAGCTATTCCTGGGGAGTCTGTAAGTTTTCTCTTCTTCCAAAGTGATATGATCCAGGGAGAGATGTGGTCATTGATCTCCTGGTTTGTGCTCTGGTCCTTACCCAGGTAGAGTCCTTTATCCACTGCAAATGTAAAGCCAGTGCCCTTCTCTGCTCTGGAACTGCAACCAATGCCCCTGCTCCCTAGTGACGGTAAGTGCTCCTCTTCATCCTAAAACTGTGACCTGGATCTGGGTAATGGGCAATGGAGTTAACAATTGGTACCTTGTCCTGTGCCCAGTGGCATCACAGGGGTTCGATATAATCTCTTTCTGATGAGTTGTCCAATGCCCTTACCATCTCTGGACAATGAAAGCTCCTAAAACTACTGCTGCTGATATCACTTTTCCTTCTGACCCCCTAAGTTATTTTGGGCTTGAAAAATGTTTCACCCTGAACTTTTATTGGTTTTGGTGCTCCAGAATTTGATTGAACACATTATATTAAAGTTTTTTTTGAGGAGTATGTAGAGAAAATTTGACTTGAATGATCCCTTTACTCTACCATTTTGGCTTGAAAACATATAAGGAAGGGGATTTGACATTTCCACTTTATGTCATTCAATCAATTAGTAAATTAATATGATTGCACTTTGAAAATGTGTAAACAAGATATCTATATCCTGTTATCCCTTCATCAGGCGTGAACCCCTCTTCAATTTGGTTAGGGAAAGAATGATCCAAATGGGTATCCAAACAAGCTAACCAGATCCCAGGAGGTTTTAAATAATGGGAGAAATTTAATCTGTTTGCAGATTTCTGTGCCTGTGGCTGAGAAAGAGTGGAGTGGAAGAGTGAATTCACAGGGCACCTCTCCATTGATCTGTTAGTAGAGAGATCAGAGCAATAGCAGACAACACATTAATCCAGGAACAGAGAAAACGCACTGAGGACAATCAGAGACACAAACACAGACAGACAGAAAGATAAGAAGTAGCTTCAATGAGCATCTCCCCTTATACCAGAGAGGAATACTGGCTATTGACTCAAGAAAGGACTTTGAGATAAAAGAAGTTGTGAATTTACCTTTTAATCTTACACCTGGAGCCTGTTTCCTGTGTATCTATGTGTTCTTATAGAAGGGTGTGCCTCAATCTTTTTGTAAATGAGTATAGACATTTATATCAACCGTACTTACTATTCTACCTTAGAAGTTGTGAATTTACCCTTTAATCTTACATGTTCACTTAGAGTCTGTTTCCTGTGTATCTATGTGTTCTTGTAGAAGGGTATGCCTCAATCTTTTTATAAATAAGTATATTTATATCAACTGTACTTACTCTTCTACCTTAGTAAATACCCTTTGCTAAAAAGCTAATTGATGCCTACTGGCTGATTAGAATAGGAAGCACACTAATGAGGGGCTTGTGGCAATAGTACTATGAGCTTAGCTCTCAGGGTTGCCCTTAAAACCCTAAGAAGAGTAGTAGCTGCCATTGTCCAGAGATCTGGTCAAACAGTGTACATAAGAGTTGGGGAAATGATCTCAGCATGCTAGCTATGAAAGTATTGAAAAACACTTTACTAGTCATAGTTCAGAGATAGGGAACACATGTGGCCAAGGGAACTCACTCAACTTAAACATTCAGGATTATTTTTTCTTGTGGTGTCATCGTTCTTCTCCTGAATGCAGTTTTTGCTGAGTACACCACTCCAATAGACAAACTGGTCTGGCTCTTTGGGCACTCTCTACTGGGTAATTTGTTCCACTGCAAGGTAGCAACCACTGGCAATGGAGGGAGAGGAGAGAGAAATATTTTTTTCTACCTGTCCTACACTGGAAAAGGTACTAGGGAAAAGGCAAGG
Source organism: Phalanger gymnotis (assembly GCA_028646595.1). Classification (NCBI taxonomy): domain Eukaryota; kingdom Metazoa; phylum Chordata; class Mammalia; order Diprotodontia; family Phalangeridae; genus Phalanger; species Phalanger gymnotis. The sequence goes on from JAQQSZ010003882.1 coordinate 4,143, forward strand.
ACAATTCACTATTAAGATGTGAGTTCTTCCTTTACAGCTCCATTTCTAGAGATGACCTTCCTTTTCAGTGCTTTCTCATTCTTTTTGAGCCACTTTCAGGCAGCCAATGCCCAACTGCCCTATAATTCCACCAAGTTTGTTGTGGGATTACTTTACCTCTCCTAAATGGAACTATTTATACTTCTTACACTTCCTTTATAATGGCTAATCAAACCCTTAGAAAGATTAACCCTTTACAAGGTATGAATGATGCAGTTCAAGTTTTGTGCCTTTTACATTCAGCATCTGTGAGTAGGTTATTCAGTCATAAGCTTTACAAGCCATACATGCAACCAACTCAAAGTCTGAAAGGACAAAGCCTCAACACTTTACTCTTCCTGTTATGTGCCCATTATATTTTAAAGTTTCTTTAAGGGGGTTAGGGGACCCAGCTGATCAAAAGGTCCCAGATAAATGACCTCCCTTCACACGAATAAGAGGTGGTACAATGTTATATTGTGGACTTTCTCCCACCAATCCTTTGGTCCATTTAGAATGCTCAATAGTATATATACATGTACACTTATATATACATACATACACGAATATATATTTACACACATGCATATATACATATACATATATGTATATATGTGTGCATATCTATAACTATACATATCTGTAATGTTCAATAGAAACTCTACCATAAAATGGAAGCAGATACCAGAGAGGTTTAAAAACCAGAATCCTACAATATATTGTTTACAAGAAGCACATTTGAAGCAGAGAGATATACACAGAATAACAGAGTAAAGGTGAAAGGTTGGAGCAGACTATATTATGCTTCAGCTGAAGTAAAAAAAAAGGTAGGGTAGCAATCAAGATCTCAGATAAAACGAAAGCAAAAGTAGAGCTAATTAAAAGAGACAAGGAAACTACATCTTGCTACAAAGTACTATAGACAAGAAAGTAATATCAATACTAAACATATATATGCCAAATGGTATGGCATCCAATTTTTTTAGGTGAGGAAACTAGAGCTTTGCCCAAATTTTTTTTTCCTTAATAGTAGTTTATTTTCCCCAATTACATGTAAAGATAGTTTTCAACACTCATTTTTGTAAAATTTTAAGTTCCAGATTTTTCTCCTTCTTCAGTTCCCTCCCCCTCCCCAAGACAGCAAGCAATCTGATATAGGTTATATATGTACATTCATGGTAAACATAATTCCACATTGGTCATGTTGTGAAAGAAGAACCAGAATAAAAGGGAAAATCCGTGAGAAAGAAAAAACAAAAAACCAAAAACACAAGTGAAAAGAGTATTATTTGATCTGCTTTCTGACTTCATAGTTCTTTTTCTGGATGTGGATAGCATTTTTCATCATGAGTCTTTTGGAGTTATCTTAGATTCTTGCATTGCTAAGAAGAGGTAAGTCTATCAAAGTTAGTCATCGCACAATGTTGCTGTTGCCGTTGCTGTGTATAATGTCCTGGTTCTGCTCACTTCAATCAGCATCAGTTTGTGTAAGTCTTTCCAGGTTTTTCTGAAATCTGACTGCTCATCATTTCTTATAAAAGAATAGTATTCTTTGTTCTTTTACTCTAGCTTGGGAAATAATAGGTTTGTGGTTTGACTCTTGGACAACTAGAGTTAATTTCCCTCCAAGGCAGCCCTTTCCATTTTTGGATGCTTCTAATTGCTGAAAGTTTCTTACATAAGCCTAAATCTTTCTTCCATTGTATGGCCCCAATTCTGCAACCTGGAGCCAAGCAGAAGAAATCCAATCCCTTTCCCCCATGGAAATCCTAAAATATTTGAAGATAGAGAGTATCTCACCCACTTCTCCCTTAAGCCTTCTCCGAGTTAAATATCCTCTATTCCTTCAACCATTATATAACATAGTTTGAGGACCTCCGGCATCCATCCAACTTTCTTGTGAATGGATATACTTTTTTATCTAGTACAATCATTTTCCATGTCCTTCTGTAATTACCTCACAAGGAAGTTCCCCCAATATTTTGAGGGCCCTTCCTTAGGTTTCTGAACATTACAGGTGTACCAATGGAATGCATGTGTTAGGATACATACACACACACACACAATTCATTTCTTATCTTTTGCTACATGACTACCCCACCTTCTTGTCTGATCACATGTCTCTTTAATGATATTTTCAGGCTACTTCTTGAGTATTTTAGTGCAAAGTGAAAATATTAGGCTGCAATTTGAAAATTTCATGTCCTGAAAAGTAGCCAAAGTCAAGTCAGAATCACAGAAACATGTTTTCACAGGATTTCAGAGCTGGAAGGGAACTTAGTCGTCCTTAGTCCAATCTATAACCACAAAGGACGTATTGTTTATAATAGAGCATTTAAAAATTTTAGAAGTTAAAGATTAGTTATGAAGAAAATTTCTTTCTTTTTAAAAAATAATAATCTGCTGATATTTTTAAAACAGCATCTATTAATTTCATTGGTATGGGAGGAGACTTGGTATAGAAACTTCTTTCACAAACATGTCAATAAATCTGTAACTTACAGTTTTAAAGAGTGACCTGGGGTTTAGAATATTAAGGAATCATATTTAAATTAAATTGCTTTAGGTAACAGTTCCTCCTCACCCCAGAAAAAAATCATTATACTATTTTCATCTCACAGAAACCTTTGCTAATAGTATAAACTTATAACTGTGAGACAGTACTCCTGTGAAGTCCTGGCTTTGATGGTTACTAGCTGTGTAATTTTGAGGAAGTAACTTCATATAATCCTCAATTCTTTATTCTGTAAAATGATGATAGTAATACTCAATGTAATATTTACCTCATAGTCATTGTGAAGATTAAATGGAACAATAAGTATAAAGTGGTTTATAATCTTAGACTGACATATTGTCAGCCATTCATGGTGATGATTGAAATGGTCCTTCTTTTAAAGGATCTTATGACCTATCTGGGTCAGTCAGGACATTGCCATGTGAAAAGCTTAGTAATGTCAATATTGAAATAACTGTTCTAAGCCATAGGAGAAGAGATTTAGTGACTGAATATAAAGTATTGTTAAATGAGAGAGACAGAGGAAATAGTGTTTTAGGAGCTCAGAGGATAGATTGATCACTTCAAGCAGAGATGGTCCCTGGAGACTTTCAAAAGTGAGGGTCTATTAAAGGTCTAGCAATAGTATTTTATTGTTCAGTCACTTCAGTTCTGCCTAACTTTTCATGATCCCCGTTTGGGGTTTTCTTGGCAAAGATACAGTAGTTTGCCATTTCCTTCCCCAGCTTATTTTTACAGATGAGGAACTGAAGCAAACAAAGTTTAGTGACTTGCCCAGGGTCATATGGCTTGTAAGGGTTTGAGGCCAGATTTGAACTCAGGAAGATGAGTCTTCCTGATTCCAGGCTCAGCACTCAATCCCCCATTGCACCTAGTTGCCTACTAGCAACAGCACATATTTAATAAATGTTCATTGAATTATTGAATATAAATTTGAGGTGGACTTTAAAGACAGGGTTAACTGAAATAGGAAACAGAATTCTAGGTGAAGAAGTGTGGTGTACAAGACTAGACTGCCTGGAATGTAGGCTATGTTCAGGGGAGTTGGTAGAGATGAGGCAGCAAAAGTCAGGGATGGAAAGATTGAAAAATATTTGTTTGAGGAGGGATGTAATAAAAGATATGATTGAGGACAAATAACTTGCTATGAAGGATGTATGGGAAAGAAATGAGTGAAAACGGAAGGTGATGAAAAAGGATATTTTATACTCTCTATATTATTATTATGCCATGTATTCTCATCTCTATTTTAAAGAATTGTGCTGCAAGACTTAGTATCATAGTTCCAGGGAGAAGGGGAGCTTTTTTCCTGCCAACAGCTTATTGAAGAGAAAAGAAAAAGAAGGAGGTAGAGGGGGAGAAGGACAAGAAGGGGAAGGGGAAAATGATGATAGATTGAGCAAGGCCTAAGGAGTCAGAGGGGATGGGACTAAGTCCATGTTTGGATGGGCAACTTCATCAGTTGAGACTAGAAGGAAAGAAAGAAGAAAATATGAGAAAGCAGTTTGAGATACATAGGGGGCAATTCATATCAGATGGACTTAACCTTCTTAATTAATTACAAAGTGTAGAGTAAAAATATGACTAAACAACCTAGTGTCCAGATAAACTTTGTCAGAATCATAGAACCATAGAATCATGGAGTTTCAGATTTGAAAGGGAGCTCAGTAGTCCTCTAGCTCCACTTATATGCTATTTCCCAAACACCTTTACAACAATATTTTTTAAAAGAAATCACATTTTTTGACAGTGTAGGCCTCAAGTCTAAGGCATTGAATCTTACCTAGATGTTTTCATTTTTAAATGCTTTGTTATATTTTTTTAAAATGTAATCTATGATTCCATGGTATGGGGGAATTCATGATGTGGAAATTCCCTCAACCAATGGAGAGAAGCCACTTACTTGAAACTTGTGCTCTTAAAAGAGTTGTCTTGGGCATGGAGTCTTAAATAATAATGTTTAAATTAAACTGTTTTAGTTAAGAATCCCCTTCCCTCACCAAAAACAACAACAACATGATAATATTCTCACATCCAGGTAGAATTATATTGGCATCATAAAAGAAGAGAATTCTTAGAGTTGTACATAAAGAATTGCTAAATTATACAATGTAATAATTTAAGAATTTGGAAAAGGGATAGATCACTTCAGTCAGGGATAGTTGAGAAGACATAAGGGAGCCATGCCTAATACAAGATCTAATACTTAGTATGTATTCACATATTTTAAAAAGTGATTTAAAAGACATCAATGAGGAGAGGATTCTGGGAAGATGGTGGAGTAGGTCAGAAAATTCCAAGCTCACAAGATTTTCCCCCACAAAAGAGTTAAAATAACACCTTAGGGCAAACAAAGTGTGAGTGGAGACAAAGAAAAATAGGGGCACAACTGGGGTTTTCCTTGGACAGTTTGTGAAGATGTGAAGAAAATCCCAGGACTAGGTTGGTCCTGGCGATGAGTAAACAACTCCAGGTTATGTTCTGTTTTAACTACAAACCCAGAAGCCGTTGAAACAACTAGTGGCAGCCCCTAGGGTTTGTTGGTTTGAGAGGCTGCCTCAGCTCCAGCCACTGGAACTTTTCACCCTAGGATAGTGTTTTAGCCAAGGAAGACTGCGGGAACCTCTGCTGATGAGGAACCCCAGACTCAGCTGTGTTGCAAGGAGTGGTGGGGGCGAGAAGGAACCAGCACATGCCTGGTGAGTGCAGAAGCAATGGCGTAGAAAGCCTCTGGCTGTGGGCAATTACAGAAGGCTTTGGTTCCGGGCCAGAGGAGAGAACTAAAGATCTGGGGCTAGAGGCACCAGTTCCCATACCCTAGGGCCAGAGGTGGTTACAAAAATCAAGTTATTACTACAAAAAATGCACAGGCGAAGGAGAAAGAATCCAACCATAGAAACCTATTACAGGAATAGAGATGACTGGGGCTCATCTTCAGAGGAGGATACTGAAGTAAAGAAACCCCCAAAGAGGAACATCAAATGGTCACTTGCTCAAAAAGAATTTGTAGATCTTAAAAAAGACTTTAAAAATCAAATGACAGAGATGTAGGAAAAACTAAAAAAAATCCAAGAAAAACAAGAAGATTATGAAAGGAAAATCCACCAATTAGAAAAGGAGATCCAGAATCTCAAGCTTGAAAATTAGAATTGGGCAAAGTGAAGCCAGTGAAATTATAAGAGATCAAGAAATAATTAAACAAAATACAAACAATAAAAAATAGAAGAGAAAGTAAAACATCTTATAAGAAAAACAACAGATTTGGAGAGTAGATCAAGAAGAGAAAATATGAAAATAATTGGAGTAACTGAAAGTCATCATCAAAAAAAGAATCTTGATACAATAATACAAGAAATAATTAAAGAAAATTGTCCTGAAGCATTAGAACAAGAAAATTCATAGTAATAGCATAATCAAATTCCAGAACCCCCAGCTCAAGGATGAAATATTAAAAGCATCAAGATTAAAACAATTTGAATATGATGATGCCACAATTAGAATTACACAAGACCTAGCAGCAGAGACATTAAAGGACTGCAGGTCTTGGAACACAATATATCAAAGAGTGAAAGACCTGGGGTTCCAGCCAAAAATATCATACCCTTCAAATTTCAGTATTATCTTGAATGGAAAAATGGACATCTGTCAAGCCCTCAGACTTTCAAAACTTTGTTAAAATAATCCTCAACTTAATAGAAGATTCAACATACAAGAACCAAGAGAAACATGAGGTACACACCAAAGACTATAATGGATTGATAAGAACAGACTGCTTACCTTTTGTATAACATAAAATGTAAAATGTATGTCTAACATTCTTATTAATAATTGTTGAGCTCACAAGAAAGATGGGGATAAACCTGACTGTGATATAATTTAAAAAGTAAAACCATTTAGAAATAACTAAAAACAGTAACTATTTTATACAAAAGAGGTGCAAGAAGAAGAAAGGATACAGAGGATTTAGATGGGGCAGGAGGGCTGATAGTTCTATTAACCAACTTTCATCAGGAATGGTTTTAAAACGGAAAAATACATACATATTTAGAAGAGTATAGAAGTCTTCTAAATTTAGAAGAAATAAAATGGTAGGGATATAGTGAGGGAGAAGAGGATAAGGGAGGGATTAGAACAGGGAGGGATTTTTAAAGGGGAGAATGAGGAAATAGGTAAAGGGAGTTTAGATTAATGGGAATGGGGGGATAGGGTAGGGATCCTTAGAGGGGGGGAAGGCAAGTAATAGGAGGGCAGGGTGGTTGGTGGAGGAAGGGGTTAGAGAAGTAATAGGAAGGTGATGTAGTGGGTAGAAGTAAAATAGAGGAGGCAGGAAGGATAGGAAAGAAAAGATATGTACAAATGTAAAAAACAAAGAGCAGGAGTAGATTTTGTTTGGGAAAGCATATGTCCTTATTTGCATGTATATATGTATAAGTGTATGTATATATCTGTATGTGTATGTATATATCAAGAAATATCTAAATTATATTGTAGCCTTCTTTGGGGAGGTGGGGGGAGGGGAAAAAGAACAAAGTTAAAAAGTGCACAGCAGAGAACAAAAGAAAACACAAAGAAGCAAAGAAAAGATGGACAATTCTCAACACAATGTATATTATTTATTATATAGGCTATCTTGAAATGAAAATTTATTGTTACATATTTTGAATCCTCTCCTATGTTCTGCTATGCACATGACATGCTTTTTTCCCTTTATATTTAAGTTTCAATATTTAAGTTCAATATTTAAGTTTATGATGTTTTTTGTTTCTTTTCTCTATTTTGTATTTGTGTTCTGATAACATAAAATAAAAAACAAAAATAATAAAACATTATATAAAATATAATAAAAATACATCAATGAAAGGGGATTTGAACTGGACTTTAAAGTTCAGAGAATGTTGAGAAAAGAAGGGGAGAGCACCCATCTGGGAAAGTGGGTAATAGTAGAGATAGCAATAGAGACTGTGATGATGTTAGTCTGGTTATAGTAGAGAGTATATGTAGAGGAGCAGGGGCAGAGAAGACAGGAAAAGTCAATCTTGGAAGAGTGAACCGTATTTGAGTAGGAGAGGGATGTAGGAGAGGCTATATGGGAATTAATGAGAGGAAATGGAAGCAATGTTATTATTATACCATGCATTCTTATTCTTATTGTAAAGAATTGTGTTAGGAGCCTCAGCATCACAGTCCTAGGGAGAAAGGAAGTTTTCTTCCTTCCAGAAGTTTCCTGAAGGCCCCTTTCATGTCTTGATTCCTCAGACTATAGATGAAGGGGTTCAGCATTGGGGTTACCACAGTGTACATGATTGACATGACTGTCTCCTTGATTGCGGAGTTGTTGGCTGAAGGGCACAAGTAGAGGCCGATGATCATCCCATAGAAGAGAGAGACCACTGTGAGGTGAGAGCCACAGGTAGAAAAGGCTTTGCGGATGCCTCTGACAGAGGGCACCCTGAGTGTAGAAAAGAGGATACGGGCATAAGATGTGATAATTAGCAGGAATGGCACAACTGAAACCAGGCCCCCCATGACAAAGATTACCAGCTCATTCAGCCGAGTGTCTGAGCAGGCCAATTTCAGCAGGGCAGACATGTCACAGAAGAAGTGGGGGATAATGTTGTTGGCACAGAAGGATAATCGGGACATGAGCAGCGTGTGAAGCAAGGCATGGAAGGCAGTTAGGACCCAGGACAGCACCACAAAAGAGCTGCACAGCTTGGGGCTCATGATGACAGTGTAGTGCAGTGGGTAGCATATGGCCACATAGCGGTCATAGGCCATGGCCACCAGTAGGAAGCTCTCTAGGTCTCCAAAGAAAAGGAAAAAGTACATCTGGGTCAGGCAGCCAGTATAGGGGATGGCTGGTTTCTTGCTGTGCATGTTTACCAGCAGTTTAGGGATGGTCACAGAAGAGAAGCACATGTCAGAGAAGGATAGGTTGCTGAGGAACAGATACATGGGTGTGTGCAGGTGGGAATCCACATGTATCAAGAGGATGATGAGCGTGTTCCCAAGGACTGTAGTAAGGTACATGGCCAGGAAGAGGGCATAGAAAGGAGCCTTCATCTCTGGTTGGATAGGCAAGCCCAGGAGAAGGAACTCAGAGATAATGGTTTGGTTTCTCTTTTCATCATGAACTTGCATCATCTGAAAGAAAATTAAAGCAACCCCAATCATTTGTTTGAAAAATAATTTCAGCAAATGTACCTTGTTCACGAGATATAATTCCTAGAATTTCAGACCTGGAAGAAAACTGAGAGATCACCAAGTCAGACTTCTAATTTTTATAAATGGGGAAACTGATATCTAGAGAAGTGATCTGATCTAGGTTCTGGTGGCTGAGATAGGATTAGAACCTAGACGTCCTGCTTATTGGTCATCCTAATCCAAATTTCTTTCTATTGACCTGTTGCTTTTTAAAGTTCATGCCACTGCTTAGGAGCTGACTGAAAATGGGATAGTCTGGCTGGATAATCAGTGGGTTCTTGTCATAGAACATGTTCAAGTCTACTGGATGGACACCTATCAGAAATTCTGTAGCAGAATTTCCTATATTGGGGAAGAGGTTGAATTGGATGACTTCTAAAATCACTTTAAGCCCTAGGCATCTGTGTTTTTAAAATTCCAGTTTCACAGTTGCCATGTTCTTAATTCACTACATGGCCCTAATTTCCAAGTTTTCCTTTCTCAAAATGTTCAACCTATTCCTTTCCCCAAGAGGATAAAGTCTAACTTATTTGTCTGACAATTGAGTTCCTTCATGATTTGGGAATCTAGCACATCTGGACAGTAGGAGAAGGATGGAACAGCTGTGGTCAAAAGCTTTCAAGAGTACTCTTTAAAAGGGGGCAGAGCCAAGATGGCAGCTGGAAAGCAGGGACTAGCGTGAGCTCCCCACCAAGTCCCTCCAAAAACCTATAAAAATGGCTCTGAACCAATTCTGCAACTATAGAACCCACAAAATAGCACAGGGAAGCAGGGCTCTAGCCCGGGACAGCCTGGATGGTCTCTGGGTAAGGTCTATCCCACATGGAACTGGGAGCGGAGGGGAGTAGAGCTGAGTGGAGCAGAGCCCAGCATGGGCAGTGTGGACTGACCAGATGAGAGCCGGGTGAAGCATGCCCTAGCACCCTGAATCAGTGAGCTGCGCCAGTTACCAGACTTCTCAACCCACAAACACCAAGGACAACAGAGTAGGTTAGTGGGAGAAGCTGCTGGGGACTGGGATAGAGTTTGTGGTTCGGCCACTACCCCGGGGGCAGCGGAGGTGGGGCAGCTACAGAACTACAGCTACAGTTGCTTCTGGCCCCAGGCCCAACTAGTGGGAGGAATTAAGTGGCAGATCACAGTAGGAGTGAAGAGCCTGCCGAAGATCTAAGTCCAGTCCAGGTTGGGGGTTCTTGGGGAAGGAGGAGTGCTGGTGTGGCAGAGCTGGTGCATCTCCCCAGGCTTGGAACATAGAACTCTTTAGTCTACAAGCAGTCATACCCCACTGGAAAACTCAAGGGTCAAATGAGTTGGCTGGGAACATGGCCAGGCAGCAAAAACACACCCAGATTTAGTCTCAGACTCTGGAATCCTGGTTTGGTGCCAAAGAAGACCAAAACATAGAGCCAGAAGAAGTCAACAAAGTCAAAGAGCCTACA
>JAQQSZ010003883.1:0-14318 GCA_028646595.1 Phalanger gymnotis
AAAGATATCTATAGGCATATGAAAAAATGTTCTAAATCACTACTGATTAGAGAAATGCAAATCAAAACAACTCCTAGATGCCATATCTCTCCTGTCAGATTGGCTAAAATAACAAAACAGGAAAATGATAAATGCTGGAGAGGACGTGGGAAAATTGGAACATTGTTACATTGCTGGTGGAGTTGTGAACTGATCCAACCATTTTGGAGAGCAATTTGGAACTATGCCCAAAGGGCTATAAAAATGTTCATACCCTTTGACCCAGCAATACCACTTCTAGCGTTGTATCCCAAAGAGATCACACAAGCGGGAAAAGGACCCATATGCACAAAAATATTTATAACAGCTCTTTTTGTGGTAGCTAAGAATTGGAAATCAAAGGGATGCCCATCAATTGGGTTATGGCTGAACAAGTTGTGGTATATGAAGGTAACCGAATACTATTGTGCTATAAGAAATGGGGATACGGACTTCATAACAACCTGGAAAAACCTAGACGACATAATGCTGAGTGAGCAGAGCAGAGCCAGGAGAACATTATACACAACCACAGATATATGGATTCTGTGAGGACCAACCCTGACAGACTTTGCTCATCTCAGCTATACAAGGTACAAAGACAACTCCAAAGGACTCATGATGGAGAATGCTATCTACATCCAGAGAAAGAACTGTGAAGTATGAATGGAGATTGAGGCACACTTCATGCTAGCCTTTTTCCCCTCCCTTTTTTTTTCTTTTTCTCTCTTTTGTTTTTGGGTTGTATTTTTTTTTTGGTTCTGTTTCTTCCTTCTCATGATTCATTTCATTGGTCATAATTCTTGTCCATAACTTGAGTAGTGTGTAAATTAATTCAATGTGAAGTTATATATGGAAGTTATATGGGATTCCATGCCGTCTTGGGGAGGGAGGCAGGGAAGGAGGGAAGAAAATCTGGAACTCAAAATTATGTAGAACCGAGTGTTGTAAACTAAAAATAATAATAATAATAATAATAAACATATTTAACCAAAAAAAGGAAAACAATTAGATATAAGTGAAAAATGAGAGTTGTCTAAAGAAACCATTATGAACGCACTGTGAACTCAAAAATCAAATAAGATTTTTTTAAAGATATGTACAGAAGTTGGAAGCAAGAGTGAATGTAATAGTGTATTGGTATGTCAACATGGCAAGGTCCTAGGAAAAGTGTTAGGAGTACCAAAACTCAGAATGAATTGAAGCAGAAGGAAACAAAGGCCAGCAATCTTATCCAGTCAATCTTTCCTACAACCAAAGAAAGTATTCTTCTTGTTGATTGATTCTTATGTCCTATGCCTTTTAATAAGCCAGAATCCTGCCATGAGTTTCATCCCAGTAAATCTCATTGCTACCTATTAGACCACTTCCTTGCTGAATTATACCCTATAGACATTACTATTTTCTAATTTTTGTATTTTGTCTCCTGAACTTCTGGATATCTAGACAGCTATTCCAGAATAATCACAATACTTCTCCAGGTTTCCTTTGAATGATATGTCTATAGAATTTGTCGTGTTCCATGGGGCCAGGGAGAGATCTAGAACTTAGATTATTAGATTATTCCATTTGCTGATGCAGAAAACAGAGCCAAGAAAAGCTAAAGATGAAAGAATGTGTCTTAGTCATGCCCATGGAAAATGAAGTCTAAGAATACTTAGCATACTTTGTAGCCTACAATTGAATTAGAGTCTCATCACAGTCTTATCCATGAGGGATCCTTAGCCCCAGTTCCCAAGCGTGCATACTGAGTACATAAGAGATCTGAAGAAATGGGAATTCTTTACTCATTTCTTTGGCTACATCCCCTGCAGTTGGGCACACCAGTGGATCACATACAGTGCAAATAAAAGGGAAAAACCACTCAGGTTTCCCAGACACTTTTAACCATGTGTGTACCTCAGGATATACTGCAGGTTTGCCAAGCTCTGCCAACACTCACCACTAATCCAAAAATGTCTCCTCAGCATCAGGGTTTATAGACAGTCTAATAATAATAACAACTGTTTACGTGACACTTCAAAGTTTATAGAGTGGCATACAACTATTATCTCATCCTCACAACAACCCGACAATGTAGTTGCTATTATCATCTCAATTTTACAGCTAAGGACAGTGAGCCAGACAGAGGTTAAGTGACTTGCCTAGGGTCACACAGCTAATAAGTATCTGAGGCTGAATCCGAACTCACTATAGACCCATCCATCTATTTACTGCACTGCCTAGATGCCTAGTCTATACCAACAAAGATGATTATTCCCTCACCTCCTTAAGCAATTTATCTGAGTGCTGATTACAAACACAGAAAATGAGGTCTTGGGTACTTGTAAAACAGTCCAATCTGCATCGTTATACCTCTGTAGTTCTGACAGACTAGTGACACAGACGCTTTATTTGGTAAAGCAGACAAAGTGTTGCCAAAGTGAGATTTCTGAAGTACAAATCTCATGTTATTCTGCCTTCTTCAATAAACTGCAGTGGCTATCTCTAGAAATCAATATAAACTCCTCTATTTGGCACATAAAGGTCTTCACAACTTAGCTCCTACCTGTCATTCCAGATTTATACCATGTCACTACTGTTTATGCACATCATGGTTCAAGACAAACTAGCCTTGCTATGCCTAACCTGGGCACTTTCATGTTTGACTGCATGCTAAGAATGCTCTCCTCAACTCACCTCAAGCACAAAGTCACAGGACACAGGACACAAACCATGAACCACCTTCTCCAGGAGACTTTTCCTGATCCGTTCAACTGCTAATGCATCCTAAAGAAAAAGAATAACAATAAAGAAAAGAAGAAAATAAGTAAAGAATGCTCTTGCATGCGTAACTACAAATAGATGCAGCTTTCTTTTATTTGGTTATTGGGCATAGGTGAATGATGAATGATAACTGACATTCATGTAGGGTCAAAGCCTCCATCTGCCTGGGGCTTTGGATATAATGAAAGGCAACAGGCAATTTAAGTGACCACTGGGAGCATGGATCATTAATTTGCAAATTAGTGAAAGACCTTACACGCTACAATCAGGAGTTTTAACTTCATGTAAAAAGCAATTGAGAATCACAGCAGTCTTCTGAGAATGAGTGACAGTATCAATTTATTGTAAAAATTTTAGATGTGTGTTTAAGGACATATTAAAAAATTTGATGCAGTTCATTGGCCAGAAATCCCAAGACTTGTGTTACAGAATAGGCATAGAATGTTAGAGCTGTCAAAGACCATGCCGTTCACCATGTTCATTTTACAGAAGAGGATCTTGAGGCTCACAGGGGTTAAGTGACTTGACTATGGCCACACAGCAATGAGCCCCAGCTCTGCTACTTAACCAGCTGAGTAAATTTAGAGAAACTGTGTCATCTCTGCACCTTAGCTTTCATTTCATTAAAATTTCTCCGTTCAAGGACAATGTACAATTCACAATGGAGGGAGGGCTTAGATCAATCAAAACAAGAAAACACTAACTGTGACAACGAAAAGGTATAAAAGAGCAACAAAAACAGAAACAGAAACAAAACCACTGCTATTTAATTAAAGTGACCAAGATTAGCATTGGGGAAGACAGGTTATGATCTCCATCCTTTGAAGAAATGGAAGACTAAGGATTTAGAACATCGCAGATGCATACTGTTGCATGAGCTTTAGGTGGACTGATTATTTTTTTTCCTCTTTCTTTTCTATCCTTTGTTGAAATTGATGGTTTGGTGGGTTTTTGAGGGAGTAAGAGAAGGAATAAACACTTATTAAGAACTGACTATGTGCTAGAAACTATGCTAAGTGATTTACAAATATTTCATTTGACTCTCAACACTACCCCTGGATGTAGGTGCTATTATTATCCCTATTTCACATTTAATAAACTGAGGAAAACAGAGAGGCAAGTGACTCACCCAGGGTCACATAGATGGTGCAGATCTGAGGCTAGGTTTGAACTCAAGTCTTTTCACCTCCAGGCCCAGCTCTTTCTCCATAATACCACCTACCTGCTTGAGGGGTAAGGGCTATCTTCATGAATTTTAATCAAACATGGATCTAAAGCTGGAAAGGAATGAAAATGATACAATACAAAAGCCATCAATAAATTTTTTTTAAGTATTTGAGGATCTGGGGGTAGAACCAGCACTTACCTGTGATATCCAAAAGCAGTCTTAAGTCCTAATTTAGATGTTTCTGAACAAGCCCCGCCCCCCCTTGAGAAAGGCTATTATAAATGGCCTCTCAAGATTAATATAGATACTAACTTTGACATTGACTTAATGGAGCTTATTTTGGGAAGTACTAATTTGCTCTGCATGCTAAACTAGGAGAGCAAAATGGTTCCTAAGGACTCCCATGACTGCCAGTAGACTAATCCCAAGCAATTGGAAATGCCAACTGGCTCCCTTCTGTATAAATGTGCATATAAAAATCCTTTTAGCTATACATACCATAGGAGAAAGAAGACTGGCTCTGCTCAGTAGAGGGAACATATCAGAGTCAGTGACAGACGCAGAATTTGCATTAAAAATAGACTAGCTGGAAGCTAAAAGAGGCACAAATGAGTTCTCCAAATTATTGGGAGAAAAAGAAGCATAGGATTTATTTGTAGCATCAGGAATCAGTAACAGATCAAGACTTCACTTATTAGTTCTCTCTTGCTTCAAAATCACTTTGCACACCCCTAAAATCTCTTCAATCTGCACCTAGAGAAACTCAAAAGGAGTTGGCTAGACTATAAATACTCTATGGCCGGAGACTCTATCTTATCTCAATTTGGCACCTCCAGAAATGTCTAGCAATAGACACACTACATTTAGTTGGAGATTAATAAATCTTGAATTCAATTGCAAAGAAAGAAAACACTAATAGGAATTCAACATGAACAAAAGCACTACCATTTCGCCACATTGCCCCATGACACTTCTGTGTCACAGCATGATTCAAGCCAATTTGCATTTCAGTATTGAATAAATGCCCTGAGAGATGCACTGATAAAACACAATTTGAGTTTAACATAATGAACCTGATTCTAACAGGGCTGAAAGACTCCCTGGTTGAGGCCAGACATCTTTGGAAATGCTGATAACTTTTTAATGACACAGGAAAAAGAACAATGTTTAAAACTAGGTTTATAAACTATGAACAACTATATGCGAGACTTCCCCAAATCACCAATAAGAGAAATACAAATTACAGTCACTCTGAGGTTTGACCTCACAGCCAGCAAATTGGCAAATGTATTAAAGAATCCTAATCGGCCCAGGTGACTATAACTTACGCTATTGACGTGGCTACCTGGTGATCTAAATACACATAAAAGCTGGGATGTGAGGGGTCAAACAGAGAAGCTGCAGTCATATGGGTCAATGCTCAGATCTCACCAAATATTCCTTCCCTGCTATGGCTCAAGTGACCTCTTTTTGTTAACAGTTTAATGATCATCAAGTGTCTCTGTGTACATGTGTATATGCGTGTATGTATGTGTGCATGTATGTGTGTGTGTTTTCCAATCACAAACCCACATTGCCTGCCTATTACGTATGGAAACAATTGTATAAACTGCTGCTCAGTGAATTAAGCAGAGGTAGGAAAGTAATGTACCCGTTGACTACAATAATGCAACTAGAAAAAAATATTAAAATAAAACTGAATGCTGTGGAATGATAGCAATTCTAGAGAAGAAATTAAAAAAAAACTCCCTCCTTTCTTTGCAGATGCTGAGGATTATGGGTACAGAATATTACAGACACTCTGACTTAGTCACTATGCCAGTTGGTTTTGCTTAACTATCTTTCTTTGTTCCTAGGGAAGACTTGGTGGATGGTGGAAGGGATAAAAGCATCAGGAGAAGGGAGGACAATACAGGGGAGTGATATAATGAGATTTAAGTATCTGAAACACTTTTTAAGCTTAAATTCTATTCTGTAACTTGTTTTTCAAACCTAAAAATACATTACAATAATGAAGGGGTTCTTAACATGGGATCCATGGACTCAGAGGACAGACTTCAAGGGGTCTGTGAATTTGGGTGGGAAAAACTTACCTCTTTATAATTGTTTTCCTTTGCAATTCTATGTGTTTTTTTGTATACATTTGAAAACATGATTCTGAGAAAGGTTCTATAGGCATGACCAAATTGCCAAATAAAGTCCATTACACAAAAAAACTTTAAGAACCCCTGGCATAACATGGTATTTTGCTTGCTTCCTCTGTCATTCCCACTCTTTCACTATTTGCAATCTTTCTTTTTGAACTGCTTCATTTCCTACTGCCTACAAACATGCCAATGTTTCTCTTATCCTAAAAAAATCCTCCCCTTGATCCTTCCAAATTCACTAACAATTGTGCTATATGTCTTCTGCCCACTGTAGCTAAACTCCCCCAAAAGGTCTTTCTATAGAAGGCCTCTGCTTTCTCTCCCCTCACTCTCTTAACTCCTTACAATCTGGCTTCTGACCTTAGCATTAAACAGAAACTGCAAAGGTACCTATGATTGCTTAGTTGCCAAATCCCATGGCCTTTTCCAAATCCTCCATCTCCTTAACCTTCCTGCAGCCTCTGACACTACTGATCACTCTGTCCTCCTTGATAGCCATTTATTCCCCTAGGTTTTCTGGAAGCTACTCTTTCTTGGCTCTCCTCCAACCTATCGTACAGCTCTTTCTCTGTCTCTTTGCTGGATCCTCCTTGACATCACACCCTCTAAACATAGGTGTCCTTCAAGGTCTTATCCAGGCCCTCTCTTCTTCTTCTATATTACTTCACTTGGTACTCTCAGCAGTGCATTTAATTTCCACCTCTATGCTGATGATTCTCAAATCTCCCTTTCATGCCCCAAACACTTTAATGTCTTCCAATATTGCATCTACAGCTGCCTTTCAGAAATCTCAAGATGAATGTCCACTAAACATCTTAAACTCACTACATTAAAAATGGAACTCATTAGCTTTCCCCCTAAATCCTTCCCAACCTCTACCTTCCCTCTTATTGTAGAAGGCAACACCATTCTCCTGGTCCCTCAGGCTAGCAGTCTGGACTGCTGGATAACTCACTATCTCTCATCCCCCATAGCCAATCTATTGACAAAGCCTGCCAGTTTCACCTTTGTGACATGTCTTGAATATGCCCTCTTCTCCCCTCTAATATGTCTACTACTCCAGTGCAGGCCTTCATCACCTCATATCTGGAATACTGCAATAGCCTGATGGAGGATATGCCTGTCTCAGTCTCTCTTCACTCCAATCTACCCTCCATTCAGTCACTAAAGTGATTTTCCTGAAGTGCAGGTTTGATCATGTAACCACACCTATTCAATAAACTCCAGTAGCTTCCTATTGCCTCCAGAATCAAATACAAAATGCTCTGTTTGATATTAAAAGTCCTTTATAACCTAGCCCCCTCCCACCCTTCAAGTCTTTTTACACCTTATTCCCTGATGTACTCTTTGATCCAGTGCTGCCGGCCTCCTGGCTATTGCAAGAACAAGACATTCCATCTCCCAACTCCAGGCATTTTCTTCGACTATTCCTGGAACTCTTTCCCTCCTCCAATTTGACTATTGACCTTTCTGGCCTTTTAAGTCCCAACTAAAAATCTAACCTTCCTACAGGAAGTCTTCCCCAGTCCCTCTTAAATCTAGTGCCTTCCCTTGTGTTCATTATTTCCTATTTATCCTGTATATAGCTTGTTCTGTATATATATATATATATATATAGAGAGAGAGAGAGAGAGAGAGAGAGAGAGAGAGAGAGAGAGAGATGTACACACACATATATATGTGCATATGTACATGTATATATATATACATATGTATGTATATATGTACATGTATATATGTATGTGTATATATATATATATATGTTTGCATGTTGTCTCCTGCATTAGATTATAAGCTCTTTTAGAGTAGTGACTATCTTTTGGCTCTTTTTGTAATTCTAGGACTTAGCACAATATTTGGCACATTGTAGGAGTTTAATAATTGTTTTTGATTGATTCTGTCTACTTACTATCAAAACTAGACATTATAATGCTGTGCATGTTTAGTCACTGCCACTTTATTAAAACATAAGGGAACTAGACAATGGTCATCAAAATTATACAATCTCAGCATTGGAAAGGACTTTGAAGGTAACTTAATTCAATCCTCACATAAATCACAAATTCCTTCTATACCACCACTAAAACTAGTCTTCTGGTTTCCACTGAAAAACCTCTAGTGACTCTTAGAGACTATCCCATTTCACCTGTGGCTAAGTAAAAAAGGATACCATCTCATATAAGATCTTAGATTGAGAAAAGGCCTTTGGAAGATGAGCAAATCTAATCTCTCCATTTCCCGGAGGAAATAATAACAGGTCAAAGTCATACAATTTACTAGTGATATCATGAGAGTAGAATCCAGTACCTTGTGACTCCCAATCTAGTAGACTTTCTTCTTAACCATACCTACATGCTAAGTGTTTCCTTATATGGAGTTCAAAAGGGTTTTTCTGTAACTTCTAGTCATTGATGGTAGTCAAGTGTATTGTGGTAAATGTTTAACAACCAATTTTGAGGAGAAGGGGGAAGGGAAATGTATGCATGACACATATTTGAGTTTAAACTGGATTATCATTTTGTCCATCACTTTCTTAAGCTAGATCCAGTGCTAGGCTTAGAGTCAGGGAGACTTGAGTTAAATCCAGCCTCAGAAACTTCTTAGCTGTAAGACCTTGGGAAAGTCACTTAATCCCTGTTTGCCACCAGAGAAGGAAATGGCAAACCACTCCAGTATCTTTGCCAAGAAAGCCTCATGGACAAATTTTCATGGAGTCACAAAGAGTTGGGCACAACTAAAATGACTGAATAAAATTCCTAAATTTAGCTAATCACAAAACAATAAATCAGGGTCTAATTTGTAGCCTATGATGCTTTCTAAAGTGTAAATGCTCATGCTGAAAAGTTAACAATCATCTTTCACTGAGCTGTTTCCAGCATACCCTAGAATTCCTAGTCCTACTCTCCGGAACTCTGTATAAGTCTATTCCCTCCACCAGATGACAGGCATTTAAATATTTGAGACAACTCATGTCTTCCTTCATCACTTTAAGCTATCCAAGTCTTTTTTTGGTTCAATTCCCTCTTCATTTAATCAACCATCATTTAGCATTGTTTTGAGTTATTTCATCTTTCTTTGCTACCCATTAAAAATGAGGTACCCAGAACTAAACCTAATCCTCTAGATACAGTTTGACCAGAGCACTATTACATCCATCTTTTCCTCTATATTAAGCTTCTATCAATCTAGCTTAAGATCAAATTAGCTTTTTTGGTGTGATGAGGAGGTGGCTAATGTGTTAAACCATTGGCTTATAATGTGTATTGTGAAGTTAACCACAATTTGATCTTGGAGCCTCTCTGAAGAACTTTTTCCTGCCCTTAATACCTAGACTCAGAAAACTTTGCAGATGATGAAATTCAGTCCTTTTATATTATAAATGAATAAACAATGACCTAGCGAGACCTGACCATGTCATTTCTCTATTGCCTTTAGGATAATATGCAAAATACTCTATTTGACACTTAAAGCCAATCCTATTCAGGTTCCATTCTATCTTTCTAGATTTCAATTAATTTATGAAATAAAATGGAGGCAGGTACACCTGTATCTTTGGGTACTCACTAGGAAAGTCCACAATGGGAGCAGGAAGTGAGGCTATAATCACACTTTAATAAGGCACAGAGGGTACAGATACACGGGAGGACAGTGCAGGGATAATTTCTGCCATAGGAACTTTTTTTTTTCAAATTAAAAACTAGATCAGCATTTCCCCTCTATTCCCTTTTCCAAATCATCAGTTTATTCAGAGCTTATATTGTCATTGTTGGGTATCTCCCAACTAAAGACCACCAGGAAGCAGTGAAATGTGTTTGATCTTGACTTTGTTGTCTATTATCATACCATTCCAGGCTTTACTGTAATGCTATTAGAAACAATCAGCAATTTGTTGGAGAGGACTTTTATAAAGAAATATCTAAAGATCTCTCACAGGATGGTAAAGATAGGAATAAAAGGACACTCTGCTGGTTCTGTAGCTGGGAGAAGGAGAATTCTGGACAGTAGCCAAAGAAAATAGTCTGAGTAAAAGGGTAAAAGACTGCCATGCTGGTATGGAGGTT
Organism: Phalanger gymnotis; assembly: GCA_028646595.1. Taxonomy (NCBI): domain Eukaryota; kingdom Metazoa; phylum Chordata; class Mammalia; order Diprotodontia; family Phalangeridae; genus Phalanger; species Phalanger gymnotis. The sequence continues at coordinate 10,161 of JAQQSZ010003883.1, forward strand.
AATTGGGGAGCTTTGAATGAGTATAGTAATGACATGTGAAAGGTGGAGACAGTCTATATAAAAGATCCAAACCACTCAAGAGGATTAACCAACTCGAAGTAATGAAGGTCCTATGTGCTTAAGATAAATGAGCAGAATTTGAAAGACAACAATCCTATTTAACAGTAATGCAAGCATGCCAAGACATTAATCTGAGTCCCACTGGAAAAGAGCACTTTCCTCAGAGCAAAGTCCAGGCAAGCCAAAGAATCAGTGGGGAAAGAAAAGGTCGAGTTGAAAAGTCATTGAAACTCTTCATGAAAAACTTTAGAGTGAAAGAGAGCTTCTTTTCTAAATACAATTATAGCTAGATCTAAGGAAAGAAACAGAGAAAATGGAACAAAAAGGCAGCATGGGCAACCTACTGACTTGCCTTTTCAGGGCTTCATTCAAATGATTTAGTCCTCAAGAGTTCCCCAGAAAGTGAAATTTCTCTCATCTTTGTTTTACATTTTACACCAAAGCTATCAGACTTCCTGGAATTTTTGTTAAGAATTCTAACATTTGTGAGTTAGTGGGCAAAGAACTAGCCAAGAGCTAGGAAAGCAGAGATTCAAATCTTTCCATTCATATGTACTTGACTATGTTATTCAGGTGTTGGGGCAGGCTTAATGTCAATACATTTTTTAGGTTCAATGTTGGTATAAAATGAGGCAGTTACAAGATATTTGCTCTAACACAGCAAAGATTAGTGACAAAGGTAATGTGGCCCTTACTTTCTCCAGAAGCCCTCAATGCTCCATCTCCACATGAAAACTTGTGCAGGGTGTGGGGAAGAATGGTGATTCATGTAGTCTTCAAAAATCCACCAAAGTCTGAGTGTCCCCAATTCCATGTGAATGGAGCTTTTCAGGCCTTTCAGTGAAACAAAGGCCAATAATGTCCCAGGACTGCTTTGTTTTCATTTAAAGAGGAAAATGTATTTCAGGAAATATGAAAACCTTGGTCCCACACACTTGAACCAGTCACTTAATGTCTAAGTGCCCTGGAGAATTTTATAAGGCCAGAAACTGATAAGAAGTTGCCACTCCACTTAGGTAAAATGAGTTTTTCACTAGGAGTTCCTTGTATCAATAAAATCAGATGCTATTTAAAATGTCAAAGTAATAATTGTCAGACCTTTGATAACAGAACTTATTTAAGAGCAAGATGAGTTTTAGAAAGAATTTTAAAGAATAATTTTAGAAAAGTTAAACAAGATAGACCTCAGAAGAAAGTGAATGGAAATAGAAAGGAGTAGACTTTTCCTCAGTGGTGAATGGCATCTTCACAAAAAATGACCAAGTATTAAAGCATAAAAATTTTATAAGCAAATCCAAAAAAGCAGAAATATCAAATGTACTTTTAAGATCATAATGCAATAAAAATTACATTCGATAATGCTATGGGTGCTATGGGAAACATAGATTAAAAATAAATTGGAAACTAAATAAGCTAATCCTAAAGGAGTCAAAGAACAAATCATAGAATCAATACCTTCACTAAAATGAATGATAAAAATGAGAAAATATACCAAAATATGTGACATAGCCAAATCAACATTTTAAAATTTTATGTCTCTAAACAAGTTCTATGGGAACATTTCAAATATCTAAAGATGGCTGTTATGATCTTGAATTTACTCACTCCCACATTAAGTATCCCTACTTTTTAACAATTGTTGTCATGTGACATGAACTCAAATCCCTTCCTTATCCTGTTTTCCTTCTTCTATGTGCTCTCTAGCTTACTCTGTTCTCCCAAAATAATCATGCCCATAACTGAACACAATACTCCAGGTATGGTCTAACTATGAAAACATACAGAATGACCTCCTCATTCTTTAAAATAAGGCCTCTATTGGTTCATTCTAAGTTCACATCATCTTTCTTGGCTGCCATATCGCTATTGATTCATAGAGCTCTAGGAGCCAATTAAAATAGGAATCTTTTTTTGGACAACCAGAAATCAAATCAAGTGTTTTTTCTCATTGTGTACACGGGAAGTTAACTTTTTAAACCTCACCATATGGCTTTACATTTATCTCCAGAAAATTTTATCTTGTTAGGTTTAAACCAATTCTCTATTCTGTCAAGATCTTTCAGGACAGCAGTTCTGTCATCTACTATATTAGCTGTTGCTCCCAGCTTTGTGCCATCTGCAAATTTAATAAATGCAGTTTCTAAAGCTTTATTCAAGTCATTGATGAAAATGTTAAGCAGCATGTATACAGATCTTTGGGACAGTTCCCTCCTCCCAATACCTCTAATTAATTCTGTAAGCTGACAGCCATTAAATTCATTTTTCTAAACCATTGCTTTCATACTTATAATAGTTTATTTGTACATTTAAGAGAATGTCATAATCCAATCTCAGGAAAGCTACCTAATGACCATATATTGTTATCAAAACACAGGTAATGTGAACTTCTGTGGCAGTGATGAGAGCAGAGGCTTTTAGTCTTTGGCCTTGATCTTGGGACATGTTAGCTGATCAACTCCTCTCAAGGAAAAAAAATGATAAGTAGCTCACTCCTATTACTAGTAGAGAACTCATTTACATTCCAGATCTAGAATATACAACCTCCTCAGAAACTTTATGTGACAACTCAACCAGGTTTCAATGAAAAAATCCAATTCTGACAGTAAGAAAATTACTATTTTCCATAAACCATTGACCTTTTGAATAGTTTGCCTTCATATTTTTTGTCTCACTCTAGTGTTTTGTTCTAACTATTAAAATGTATAGCCTGGCATTCTATAAATGTATAATTATATAATACATGTACAAAAATGCACCATAGAATTTGGTTCCATGAGCAAGCCACATAAGAACATAGAGTCCAGTTGATAGCATTGTTTTGGTTGTTAATGGTTATACCTTATGGAATCACCAGTCATTCTTGCTATTTCTCTTTTCCCCTACCCCACCTCCACTTCCCTGTTGGGAATGAAATGTAAGAAGTCTAGCCAACTCACATCGATCATGTCTCTACCGTACTAAAAAAAATCAGGTCTCTAATTTCTACTATCTTAATCACTCAAAAAAATACTGAAACTCTACAATATGTAAGTTATTCTCCTGTGTACGATAGGGGATAAGAAGAAGTATGAGACCAACGTCATTTGCAAGGAATTTATAATCTACTTGGGAAGATAAAACATAAATACATGAAAAATAAATTCATGAGTTAAATAAAAATTTAAGGCATCAGTAGAAGAGAACAGCACTACATGATTAATTGCCAAATGAGTGGGATAGGCTGTAATGTTGTGAGTTCAGAGGAAGGTGAGATCATCATGGGCTGGATTGATGTGGAAAGCCTTCAAAGACTAAGTAGGACTTGAGAGTGACCTCGAAAAATGATTAGGAATTGTAGAGAGAATGGCATCCCACACAACTAGAAAAAATCCAAATAGTGCTCAGGGAACAAGAAATGAACCAGTTTAGAATTTAATAAAAAAAAGTGGAAGATATGTTTTATGAAGAAGGTTGGGGACTGTTTGGAGTAGACAGTGAATATTAGGTCTAGGGGTTTGTTTATCTTATAGACAATGAGAAGAATCAATTCTAAACTCTTTGGGCTGGCATCAGATACTGTATACTACCTATTTGATCTTATTTTCTACTTCTTCCCAATGTAGCAACTGCTCTAACTAGATTAATCTGACTATTCCATAATCATACTATTTTCATTTCTGCCTCCAGACCATTGCTCATCTCATTCTCTTTGCCAGAAATGCTCCCTTTTCTTAACTATTCAATTAATAATTACCTCATCCCATTCCACACATATTTGAGTCCAATTTTCTTCATAAATGCTTTCTGACTATTCCAGACCCAAGTTCATGGGATTTTACAGTCCAAAGGGACCTTATAAAGCAACCACTTCATTTTACATATAAGTAACAGACCATGGCATTGTTATTCTTGCTGCAAATTTCTGGGGAAATACTGTTTCCACAATCCAGATAGCAGCTTCTGTGGGGGGGGGGGTGAAGATCCACCCACAGCCAGCACCCAGAAAGCTGCCAGACAGCACAGGTTCTTTTGATCTGCCTTAATAAGGAGAGCTAGGTGGGAGCCAAGATGGCAGCTGGGAAGCACTGACTGGCGTGAGCTCCCCACCAAGTCCCTCCA
>JAQQSZ010003884.1:0-14318 GCA_028646595.1 Phalanger gymnotis
TAATTCTGCCTTTCAAGGCATTCTTCTCCTCATTGGCTTTTTGGAGCTTTTTTGCCATTTGAATTAGTCTATTTTTTAAGGTGTTATTTTCTTCAGCATTTTTTGAGTCTCCTTTAGCAAGTCATTGACTTGTTTTTCATAGTTTTCTCTCATCACTTCCATTTCTCTTCCCAAGTGTTCCTCTACCTCTCTTACTTGTTTTTCCAAATCCTTTTTGAGCTCTTCCATTGTCTGAGACCAATTCATATTTTTCTTAGAGGCTTTTGATGTAGGCTCTTTGACTTTGTTGACTTCTTCTGGCTGTATGTTTTGGCCTTCTTTGTCATCAAAAAAGGATTCCAAAGCCCGAGTGTGAATCTGAGACTGTTTTCGCTGCCTGTTCATGTTACCAGCCAACTACTTGACCCTTGAGCTTTTTGTTGTGGTAACACTGCTTTTAGAGTAGAGAATACTTTGTCCCAAGCTTGAGGGGCTGTGCTGCTGTTTCCAGAGCTACTTCTACATGGCAAGCTCTGCCATACCAGCACTCCTTCTCTCCCAAGAAATGCCAACCAGGAGTGTGGCCCAGATTCAGGCTGGGCAAAGTAGGTTTTGCACTCTCGCTCTAATCTGCCACTTAATTTCTCCCACTAGGTGTGCCCAGGGCCTGAGGCAACTGCAGCTGTGGTTCGGAAAGCAGCCTCAGAGATGCACCACCTCCACTGTCCCTAGGGCTGTGGCCCACTGTGAACTCTTTTCACTCTGTCCCAGCAGCTTTTCCCACTAACCTTCTTTGTTGTCTTTGGTGTTCGTAGGTTAAGAAGTGTGGTTACTGCCTCACTGAATCAGGGCACTGCACCTGTTGTGCTGGGCTCCTGGTCTCATTGGTCCTGGTGGGACCCAGGCTAGGCTCTGCTCACTCTGCTCCCAGCTCTAGGTGATAGACCCTACCCAGCCACCATTCAGGCTGTCCTGGGCTGGAGCCCTGCCTTCCTTTGCTATTTCGTGGGTTCTACAGCTCTAGAATTTGTTCGGAGCCATTTTTATAGGTGTTTGGAGGAACCTGGTGGGGCGCTTAAGCAAGTTGCTGCTTTTGGGCCACCATCTTGGCTTTCCCCCCTGTTTCAATTAATTTTTTAGTCCACTCTATAGGTTTCTTTAAGTACACCATTATAGCATTTGCAAAAAGTCATAATTTTTTTTCTTTCTTTTCTATGGTTGTTTCTTGGATTTCTTTTTCTTGTTTTATTGCTATAGTGTACATTTCTAGAATCATGTTGAATTAAAGTGGTGATGGTATAAATCATTGATTGACTCCTGTTTTTAAAGGAATGTATTATAGTTTATCCCCATTACAAATAATGCTAACTCTTAGGTTTTAACATATTTTTCATTTATCATTCTGAGGAAAGATCCATTTATTCCTATGTTTTCTAGCATTTTTAGCAGGTTAGAGATGAAGAGGAAAAGTAACCCATGAAGGATAATGATGAAGTAGGAAAACTAGGTGTCTAGGAGAGTCATGCCCTCAAGAGAGATAGGAAAATTCAGAAGAAGGATTGGTTTTAAGGGAAAATAATGAGTTCAATTTTGAGCATGTTGAGTTTTAGAAGGCTGTAGGACATCTAGGAAGTCTCCAATAGGCAGCTAGAGGTACAGGACTAGAGTTTAGGAGACAGGTTAGGGCTTAATATGTTGTTCATCTTTCATACTCAAAGGGGACCGATGACATCACAATATTGAGTCACGGTACATTGCATTTCACTTTTTCTGCTTAGTCCAGTAGGAGCTTGGCAGGGTATACCACAGGTCGGAACCAAATAGTACATTTGATCATTTATGGTGGAGATGCCTTGAGATTTGTGCACCTCACATTTCCTTTGTCCTTCTGTGATTCTGCTTTGCTTATGGAGCAGAAAGCCTTCTTTGATGTGGGCACACCACGCTGGGTGGTCCTGTGTTAGTGTCTTCTATGTCTCACAATCGATACCAAAATAATTTAGAGAGAAGGACCTTGTACCACTTCTTCTGACCTGTGTGTGAGAGCTTAAATTGTTTGAGTTTTCCATAAAATAGTTTTTTAGGTACACACGCATTTGGCATTAAGCCTATTTGGCCAGTTCGATGGAGCTGTGCTCTCTGCAATAGAATTAGAATGTTTGACATTTGGACTTGTGAGACAATCCCAGTGTCCAGTACCTTATCTTTCCAGGTAATCTTCAGAATCTTCCTAAGACAATCCAAGTGGAAAAGATTCAATTTTCTGGCATTACTGTTCAGGCTTTCCAGGCATACAATAATGAAGTCAATGGGAGTCACATATATAGAGATTATAATTACATCCCTGGTAAATTGAGGAGGACAAGTGAAAAATATACTGTATAAAAAGAAAAAAAGAAGTATAAGATGTAACTTTGAGGAAGACTTGAAGTTATGATTTTGATTTTTGTTCAGTTGTTAAAGTGTCCAACTCTTTGTGACTCCATTTGGGGTTTTCTTGATAAAGATATTGGAGGGTTTGCCATTTCCTTCTCCAGCTTATTTTATAGATGAGGAAACTGAGGCAAATGGGGTTAAGTTACTTGCCCAGAGACACAGTGCTAGTAAGTATCTGAAGCCAGATTTGAACTCAGAAAATGAGGCTTTCCGACTTTAGGCCTAGCTCTCTATCCACTGCACCACCTACCTGCTTCAAGGATTTGAATTATGAATCCACAAAGGAAACTAAACAGTAATGGTCAGAGAGTAGGAGGAGCACCAAGAGGGTGAACAGGTTCAGAAAGAAAAGAGTTTGCAGGAGGCAAGGGTAGTCTTTAAAGTAAGATATAGAAAAATTGGGAAGGAAGATTGAGGAAACACCATCATATTTCTCATCTAAGAGATTGGTAGCTTTGGAGGGAGTATTTTCAATAAAGTAATTAGATTGGAAGCCAGATTCCAAAAGTTTGAGAAAGGAATATGAGAAGACAAGTGGAAACAATGAATATTGACAAATATTTCTAGAAATCTGGCAGTGAAAAGGAAAAATATAAAATGATGCCTTAAGGATATCATAGGGTCTAAGTAAAGGATTATTTTCAGCACAGATGAGACTAGGGTAGGCATTTGTAGGCATCAGGGCAGGAGCCAATAGTTAGAGTTATGTTGACAATTACAGAGGGAATGAGTTTAGGGGCAATCTGCTAGGGAAAAGCAGAGGTGATGAGATTAAAGGTATATATAAGGGCATTGGTTTTGGCAAGAAGAAGGGTCACCTGTTCATCAGAGACTGAAATAAAGAAGAGAATGAGGAATGATGTCAAAGGGTCTTAAAATGTAGAGAGAAGCTGAAGAAGCATTTACTTCTTGGCACTATTCTGAAAATCAGGTAATTTGGTACACATGAAGTGTTTTGATAACCTTAAAAATACTCTATAAATGTCAACTATTATTCTTTTTCCTGTATGATACATATCAATGCCTTTACATAAATGTTCCCTAGAGAACTGCAGTGGATGCCAAACATTTTTCCTAGGCTGGCTACTAAAGAGCATAGTTTAACATTTGGGGTATATATTGAACCTTTAGTTATGGTTATGTGATATGGTGACCCAGAGAGAGACTAAAGAAGGATGGTATTCTTTAATTATCATATAATAACTAATAGTAGAGTGTTGTTCTTTAGAAACATATGGCTATTCAAGTTCCAAATCAGTCGATTGATCCCAGCTTGCTTCACTGATAGATTAAATATACTAAGGCTCGCTTTTAGTGAGCACAAACCACAAATAAGCCTTCACTGAGATGGGGTTATAGCTCTTCAGATATGATGAAATCCTCAGTCCTGTGCATGCTACTGTTACCATAGACCTGAGTGCATTACCTATAAGGAATTGGAAGACCTAGAAAGTTGTCAAAGCATTAGCTGTCTTGTCAAGTGTTTGCATACATCCTTGCTATTGTTATTCTGTAAAACAAGGTTTTCCAGACAGCTAGGTGGCACAGTGGATAAAGGATAGGAAGACCTCAGTTCAAATCCGGCCTCAGACACTTCTTAGTTGTATGGCTATGTATATGAGAAGTAACTCATATTACTTCTATTTGCCTCCATTTCCTCACTTGTAAAATGGGGATAATAATAGAACCTATTTCCCAGGATGGTTACGATAATCAGCATTTTAAAGCCTTTGGTACAATGCCTGGTACATAGGCGGTACTTAAATGCTTATTTCCTTCCTCCTCTTTTAGTGTTTTTTTTCTTAATTGCCAACAACTGCCAATTAACACATATCTTGTAACCTCAATCTCAAAAACCTCTGATATTGCACCTTGACTTCTTCAAGGATTAATTCAGTATTTTAGAGCCTGTCCTATGGATCTGGTTCTTGCTTTTAAAAGAAATCCCCAAACAAGCAAAATGCCAAGTAAAAATATAGAACAAAAATGAAATAAACACACTGCTACTATCACCTATGGAGGTTACTCTGGGCAAGTCAAGTCATTTCACTCTCCGGTACACCTTTTCTTCATCTGTAAAATGAGTTGGTTGGAGATCAGCTATAAGTTCCCTTTGAACTGTAAACTTTATTACCTAGTTTCAACTGGTAGCAGAGTTGGGGTGAGGTGAGAAACATCTAAAGCAGAAGAAAACTAACTTTTGCTTGGTCTACTTTACAGAAGTTAATCTCAAGTCTCTAGCATTATAATGGCATTTTATTCTTTACATTAAAGCAATGTTCATTTCTGCCATCGAAGTATAAAGAAAAAACCTAATTTACTGCTTTCAGAATTTCCTTAATCATTAGTTCATTATAGTGCTTCTCATTTCCATCTTGATGTTCTCGAAATAGTTTTCATTTATAAGTTATTCTGTTTTATGATTATGTAATTTTTAATTGATTAGTGAAGCATCTACTGGCATTTTCTTAACGCAAGGATTTGACTGCCTTTTGACATTCAAAATCTCTAGGATTCCTATTGGAACTAAATTGGAATGTAAACAGATATTTGTAATCAAACTCTCCAGATTAATACAGTGTATCTTATGCAGCCTGTTACTCTAGATCCCTCTGAACTATGTACTGTCCATGGTTCTCATGCGTGAATGGTTGTTATCCATTCCAATGATTCACTTTTTAATTTTGATACTCTGAAAAGTTAATTTCATGACAATGTACTTCATTGAGAAGCATTATAACCATCAAATTTAAAAAAAAATCCCTGTATATATTTTATGTTACCTGATTGATTAGTTTGTAAAACTTTGCTTCACTTTATACCAGGTCAATACTGGTGATACAAAAATTATGTTATTCACACCTTGCCAATGATAATTATTTTCATCATAATTTTGAAAGAATTTGTATTATGAAGAGGACTATATTCATTAGTATCTAAAATATGTTTATTGTAGAATTGGGTGCAGGGACATTGTAATAATGGTCTCCTGGATTTCCTTCATAGTTAAATAAAATTGATATAATTCCCTCTCTCTAGCTCAGGGGTGGGAGTGGGTTGGGGCAGTTGGGGAAGAATTATTCTGACTGGAGACTCAGAGCTCCCAATTGGGTCAATGTCGCAAAATGTCCCAGTTTGGTTTTGTACCTGGTATAATGTGGTTTGTTTATTCTAATAGCATCTAAAAAGGTATGCTCACTGAAATTCCCTGGAAACCTCATGCTAGTAATTGAGAGAAGTGTTACAATATAGTGCTGGAGTCTTATCTTGAAATGTAGGCTGTGAAATTTAGATTTCTTCAAGATGGCTAATAAAGATGTAAGAGAGAAGTCATCTAGTATTTTTAATTTTTAAAATTTTCTTACCAATTGAACTCATTAAAAGACAATGATGTCAATATTTATGTATTAATCTATGCTATGTAGATCTATAAACTAAAGAGCTATGTCTAGAATGCTTATCCACTGACAAAATCAAGAGCACTTCCTGTTCTCATACCCTCAAGGAACAGAGAAACTTTCATCTAATCTTAGATTGCTTTGGCTCTCAGTGGCTTGAAAGTACATTTCTAGGATCTATTCCCCCATGCCCATAGCCACTCCCAAAGGTTCTTGCCTTGTCTTCTTTTTCAATTGGCACTTATTGAACTAAGGGCTAGCCAATCCACTTTGCTTTTGAACTATAGTGGCCTTAGGATGTTTTACCTTTAACTGTGTCTTCTCTGGAATATAATTGCTGCTATTCAAAGAAGCAAACAGGATTATGATTCAGGAACATAACCATGGAAGAAGAAATGGAGCTCTCCAACTTCAGTTTTTTTCATTACCATTAGCTTGTTCCTTTTTAGTTCAAGTTCCTCATGCAGAGTGGAAACTAAAAAAATATTAACAGATGATAGCTGAGATAGGTATTAAAAGTCTAAAAGGTACAATAAAGAAAATAGAAAGTTATATTATTGTTAGACTTAATTGTATTAAACAAGAAACAGAGCTATACTTTCTTTTAAAAATCTTTTATTTTTGTGTTACTTTCCTTTCTAAATAATAGTCCTTTATTACTCAGAAAGCCATCTCTTGTAAAGAAAGAAGAAAAAAAGCAAATTGAGCAAAACTAACTAATCTTCACAGTAGTCCAGCCCTGTGTTCAGTGCTCCACATCTATAGGCTCTCATCTTTGCAAAGAAGGAAGGCAAATACAGAAGGAGATACATTTTTTCATCTCTTCTTCAGAATCAAGTTTCACCAGTATAAATTACCTAGAATTAAATTTTGTTGCTTGTTATATTGGTTTTCTTTCCATTTAAATAGTTCTTCATTTCAGTCATGTCAGACTCTTTGTGACCACTTTTAGGGTTTTCTTGGCAAAGACGCTGAAGTAGTTTACTGTTTCCTTCTCCAGGTCATTCGACAGATGAGACAACTGAGTCAAACAGGGTTAAGTAACTTGACCAGGGTCACACAGCTAGGAAGTGTCTGAGGCTGGATTTGATCGCAGGAAGATTAGTTTTCCTGAATTCAGGCCTGGCACTCTATCCATTACACCACCTACTTTACCACCCTTAATTTTCACATGCTCTATCTGTAACACTGACTACCCTGGTCCCGTTGCCTAAAAGTCAGGTAGGTTATGTCTCACCCTTCTCCTAGGCTTGTCTGGTACCCATGGTTATGGGCGTCTAGGCTCTTTGCCATTGGCTTCAGCCCCCAGAGATGATGTTCCTCCAATTGTAGGGGAGTCCTTCACACCACAAATGCACTAACCACTCTTAGCTTTTACACAAAAATATTTATTTCAGAAAGTATAACCACAGATATACAAACTCAATCCCCTCAAATGTGGTAGGTATAATTCCTTCTTTGCATTACTTTAGTCTGAGGAGGGGAAGAGGTTTAGTTTCTTGCTTGGCTCAGTTCACAAAGAGAGTAGTCGCAGTTTCAAGGCAAAAAAAAAATCCCTTAGGCTCAAGTCCCAGACGTCCTTGCTTTTCAGGGCTTGCGTACAGGCCTGGTTTGACTGTATTACTCCAACTACAATCCTGGCTCCAAGATTTCCATGGCTAAAACTCCTCAGTTCCATGAGAATCACCTCAAGTACCTGAAATTGTGAAGGAGAAACAATGCAGAATAGAAACCACCCCCTAGCCCAGGCCCATATCTTGGGGTAAAAGAAAGGTATCAGGCAAAGAAAAGTCCATCCCCTCTCACCAATTCAGTTCTGCTGCGGGTGAACTGAGATATTTGCTCTTGGGAGCAAAAAGAGAGCAGCAGAAATGGAATGGAAAAGAGTATGGATTAAAAAAAAAAGTAATTGTCTCAGTCTTGTCAGTTTTAAAGGCTCAGGCAGATAATCAAAGGAGGTTAATACCTTCTCTCCCCCCATACATACACACACACCCATGAGTCAGGGGACACAGAGGCCTCTATGGTACACAATCTGGACATGCTCCAAAGGCCCCTCGAAGACACATTTATGTTACCCAAACTAGACATACCTAGACAAGCCTGGATTTTACATTTCACCATTTTTGAAATTTACTATCTTTGGCAAAGGCACAAGGGTGAATTTAAAAAAAAAATTCACAGTCCTCACTCTTTCTGCTGTATTCTTTTTGGCCTTTCTTATCTGCTTTGTCCAGATGGTGAATATCCCAATGTGTAAAGTAAATATCCCAGTTTACCTTCAGCATGGATTCCGGGTAATGAAACTATGAATGGGGAAGAACTTTCCTTCCCTTGTTTATTCTCTTTTACCCTAGCTCTCAGAAATGGACCTGAGTATATTTATATCTGTTTCACATTGTTTGACCTCATTAATTTCAGTTGCAGGAAGTGATTCCCATTATATCCAGGAATTTGAGCTATGGCTACATTGGAGCCAGGATTGCAGGTGGGGTGGTATAGCTGGCTAGGTGTTTGGGACTCAAGTCCATGGAGAGTTTAGATTTGGAACTAGTATTATGGGAACTAAAATAAACTATGAACCTAATCCTCTTCCTCTCCCTAGAAAGTGAAGTACTGCATGGGGTGGGGGGGCGGGTGTCCTAGGGGAAGAAAGGATTATGCCTCCCAAGTGTTAAAGGAGTAAGTTTACATATTTGTGGTTATATTTTCTGAAATAAATATTTATTTAAAAGCGAAGCTGATTGTTAGTAGCTAATGGAATTGGGGTGCGGAGACCATGCCATACAATTGAAGAAACACCATTGTTGGGTGCTAGAGGCAATGAAAGTTGGAGTAGACACCTAAAATCCTCCTAAAGGTGTCAGAGAACTTTGGAAGAAATAGCAAAATTTAAAATACCTATTCTTCTGGCAGTGTTCTGCGTTAACTATCACTGTAAAACTAGACTTTTTTTTAAAAAAAAAATTCTACTTAGGTGGAGTCATTTCAGAATGAACAATTGGGCATAGATCTATTAAAAAAAGTACTGACCAAGTTCATTAGGCTCTGTCTTAACACCAGCAAACACGGTAACTAGTAGTGTTGTCTCTCCTGTGTGGTTATTTTTATAGATAATTATAAGGGTGATTTTGGGGTCCTACTTGTTTATGGCCATGCATATGGGAATTCAACCAAAAATAATAATTATGATTCATAGAAAATGAAGCACAACTTTTAGTTATTTCTGAGCTGTTAAGGGAAAAAAAAAGAATTGGAAATGATGCAACTAAAGGAGTAGACAAAACGACTCAATAAAGAGAGAAAAGTGAGGCAAACATAATCATTATTTCCCATTCTTGAAGGATCTTTGCTGAATGTCTTACCCAGAGCTCTACATTTAGTGTCTTCCAAGCCCTGTTCCTTCTTTTTATTTTGAGAGATTAGAAATTTGTTAGTTCAGACTCTTATCTTAGAGGCCTCTCTGCCTGTAATCTCTCTGTTTTTTAATTGGTCACTCCATAATTGTCAAATTGATTATCCTAGAGCAGAGATCTGAACATGTTACTCCCTAGATCAAAAAACTCCAGTCTTGTCCACTTGGCATTTAAAGTCCTTCACAGTCTGGCTTTCCTTTTTGTTTCTTTTTTTTTGAGGGGGGAAGACAGGGCAATTGGGGTTGTGACCTGCTGAAGGTAACATAGCTAAGTAAGTGTGTCAAGTGTCTGAGGCTGAATTTGAACTCAGGTCCTCCTGACTCCAGGGTCGGTTCTCTACAGACTTTACCACCTAGCTGGCCCCTACTGTCTGGCTTTAATTGACCTCTCAGAGCTTATTACAACTTAATTTCCTTCACACTCCCTATGTTCTAGTGAAACTGATCAACTTTTTATTCCTTCTTCACTACTTTCTGTCTCATACCCCTGTAGTTTTGCACAAGCTGTCAACTATGCTTAAATTGTGCTTCTTCATTCTGTTCACCCCTTTGAATCCCTAGCTACCTTCAAAACCCAGCTCAAGTGATGCCTCCTTCAGGAAGCCTATCTAGCCACCATCTTTTCCCACCCCCAACAAGACGGGTATCTTTTCCTGTCCAAAAGAAATTTTTACCTATTGTATATACTTTATATTTACTTTCCTGAGAACATATTCTTTTTCTCCCAAAGATTCAATCAACAGACATTTTTCCTACTATATTTGAATTTATTTTAAACTTAAATACAAAATAAGAAAAAAAAAACTTGTCATGTACACAGCAGAACATGAGAGGATTCAACATAAAGCAATAAATTTCCATTTGAAGAAAACCTATACAATAAATACTACAAATTATTTTCAGATCTGTCCATCTTTTCTTTGCTTCCTTGTATGTTTTCTTTTGTCTACTGCTCTGCAATTTTTACTTTTTTTTTCCTCTTCCTCCTCTTCCTCCCCAAGAAGGCTACAATTAATCAAGAATACACACACACATACACACGTATACGCATATATACATAGATATCCATAAATATACACCTATACACTCAATCACATATACATAAGACCACATTATGCTAATTTTCACTTGTCATATATTTCTCTGTAGGAGGACAGCATCTTCCTTCATAAGTCCAAGTCTTTCCATATTTTTCTAAATCCACCAGTTCATAATTTCCTACACCACAACATTATTCTGACCCAATCACATTCTATCTGGGCCATTGTCAATGAGAGGTCCCCCCCCAACTTTTCTCCATTTCCTCAATTCTTAGCTACATAGGTTTTATTTATACAGGAAATTTTTAATTTATATTAATCAAAATTATCTATTTTACACTTCAAAATTGCTTTCACCTTATAATATGGTTTAAGGTCTGATACTATTGAATTTAGTTCCTTCACATCTTTTTACTCTGGTTTCCTAGAAATTCCTGACCCTCTCCTCTTCCAAATAAACCTTGTTATTATTTTTTCTCACTCAGTACAGTAAGATAATTTTTAAATAATTTAATTGGGATGATATTCCATAAATAGATTAGTTAGGTAAAATTGTCTTTTTTTGTTATATTAGCTTTACGTACCCATACACAGTAAATGTTACTTCAATTATTTAGATCTAACTTTGTATAAAAGGTGTTTATATTCATATAGTTCCTGTGTCTATTTTGGCAGGTATACTCATTTTTTATACTATCTAGTTATTTTATATGGTCTAAAACTATTGATTAATGGGGCTGACATATAGTATAGTTTCCCTATTTTTTTTGAATAAATCTGATTTTAGCTTTAGCTTTGTCTGAGGGGAGGGGAGAGAGTATTCCAGGCACAATGGGCAATCAATCAGTTAAGTACCAGACACAGAAATGGGAGAGGGAGTATCTTGTGAAAGAAATGGTAGGAAAGCTGGTGTATCTGAACCAAATAATGTGGGAAGAGAATAACGTACAATAATGCTAAAAATATTATGAGGCCAGATTAGGAAGGGCTTGAAAATACAGGTTATACTTCATTTTAGGCAGAACAGGTGACCACTGAAGTCTACTGAATAATGAGATGGCATGGAGAGACTTGAGTCAGGGAGACCATTTAGGGAGCTATTAGAATAGTCCAAGTAAGAGGTATGAGGACTATGGTGGTGGCTGTGTGATTAGAGAGAAGGGGACTGGATATGGGAGATGATTTGGAAGTAGAAATGACAAGATTTGGAAACTAAATGAATGTGTGATTAGAGAGAGTGAGGATTTTAAGTCAATAGTAAGGTTGAAAGCAAGGATGATTGAAAGGATTGTAGTGCCCTTAACATAAATAGGGAAGTTTGTTTGAAAGGTAGGTTTAGGGGAAAAGATAATAAGTTTAGTTTTAGACATGTTAGGTTTGTGATGCATAAAGAGTATCCAATTTGAAATGTGTAATATTCAATTGGTTTTGTGTAAGAGATTCTCAGGAGGAAAACTAGAACTGGAGATATACAACATATACACATAAACATATATGTCTATATGTTGGGGTCATATGTATATGAGGTCAAGGCTGCCTCCTAACCCAGCTACCCCCAGAGCTTGTCACTTGTTTCAGCAGAGCCAGCCTAGAGGTATACAACATATAAACATATACTCAATAGGGATAGATATAGTTATGTACCTACAAGCATACACACACACATACACACACACACACATATATATATATATATATATACATATACACATACATATATCTGTGTATGTATATACATATGTCTGTACTCATATGTTTATATATATTTGCAATTATTTGTTCAGAGATTATAATTAAATATTTGGGGGTTGATGAGGCACCAAATAAAAGTATGAAAAAAGCAAGAGATAAAGGCCTAAGATAGAGAGTATTTGGGATAATTCACATTTAGGATTTATGATATGGGGAATGATATCACCAAAGGAAATTGAAAAAAAATGGTCAGACAGAAAGGAAGGGAACTGAGTGTTGTGAAAATCCAAGAGGGAAGAGTAACTAGAATGATAGGGTGTTCTATAGTGTCAAATGCTGTAGAAGTCTAGGAGAATAAAGACTGGGAAATGGCCTCCAGAAACGCATTTAAGAGATCTTTGGTAACTTAGGAGATCAGTTTCAGTTGAGTGATGAGATCAGTAAGCCAGATTGCAAAAGCTTGGGGTTGAGGCGGAGGAGAAGAGAAGTGAACACAGTATTGATAGCTTTTTCTAAAAAAAAAAAGACGGGTAGTAAAGAAAATTAGAAAAATAGGAGGATAACTTGCAGAGAAACTAAGGTCTAGTGAGGGATTTTAAGGCTGAGGGGATTTGGGTGTGCTTGTAGGTAGCAGGGAAGGAAATCATTAGATAAAAATTTAAAAAAAATAGAGAGATGGGAATAACTGTATGTACAATCTGCTAGAGAAAAAATGAAGATTCACAAAGGAAAATTTATCATGGTCAGAAGAAGGGAAACCACTTTAATCAGAAACTAGAATAAAGGAGCAAATACAAATGATGTTATGGGATCTTGATTCAATGAAGAAGAGATGATGAAGGAGTTCATGATGAACAATGTCGATTTTCTCAGTAAAGAATGAGGTAAAGTGTGAAGGTAGTAAAGAAGAGTTTGGGAGATGGTTGCTGTGGAAGGCTTGAGGAAAGAAGTGATGTTTTAGAACAACTGGTGTGGGAACTGAGATAGAAAATTAATCTGGGGAGGTAGTAAAAAGATTACCTTGTATTGTTCTTCCTAGACTACCCAAACGAGGTTAGATTACATAAATTTGTAGTAATCCAATCAAATTGGCCACGTGATTTCCTCAAACTCAATTCAGCAGCAAGTGATTTGAGGCACAGAAGCCTTCCTAGTGAGATACAGAACAATTAATTTGTAGAATCACACTTGCAAAATTTTGCTAGAAATGGTCAGAATCTTAGAGGTCAAATTAAATGCCAATATCTTAAAAGTCTTCTAACCCCATAATGTTATATATGAAGAAATTGATGCCCAAATTAAGTGCCTTACTCAGGCTCATACAAGTCATAAATAGCAGAGTTAGTTTCACACTTAAGTCCTTTAACTCCAAATTTAGCACCCTTAAGGTCATTCTAGTAATCTAAATAGGAAAACCAAAACTAAAAATAAATGGAGAATTTTTGTGATCTAAACTATGACATACAGCTGAATGGGCAACTACTTGACTTAGTCCATCAGTCAATATGTCTTGAATGGGCACTGAAGATTGACAGTAATAGGACCTAGAATACTGAATTGCATTTGGGATATTGTATAGTATTTTTAACAGCCACAAACTGATTCCTGACACAAAACCCCATCTTTTCAACACCATTTACCCCCCAGTGATTCTATGTAGCTATGACTACTAATACAGAGCACAATATTTAAAAAAAATTGTAAGGAAATAAATCACAATGGAAAGATGAATGGTGGATTTGAGTAGACAAAAGTATATTGCCGATGATGAATTGCATGAAAAAAATTGAATATTGACTGGCAACTGAAACTTACTATGTGTTGTCTCTCCCCACACTCACACCTCCCCTCCGCTCCCCTCCACACCACATCATTACAATATGAGCTCCTTGACAATAGGGACTGTCTTTTCTATTTTCATCTGGAGAGCTTAGCACAGTATCTTGCAACTTCATATATAAAATCTTTTTAAGAATTATAAGTATCAACAGAATCTTTCATGAAAGTATGAGAAGCAAATAGGTAAGCTTTCAATTTTAAAATATCAAGTTGTCCTCATGTTTAAAGTCACAGAGCTGACTGAAAGTGAAGGGTAGAGTTCATTCACTCATTTACAAAATATGAATAAGGGCTTGACCTGTGATTTCACTGGTATTGGTAACTCCCTGTAGTAGGAAGGCCGAATTTATGATCTCAAATATAATCATGTATATGTTTGAATGGTCTGAAATCGCAAGGTATGAGAGATTCTCTAAGGAGAAAACAACAAGGAATTTATTTAGGCCCCACCGCAGCAAAAACTTGAACCAGTCTCCCCATTCCAACATCTTGACAAAAAGACTCCAGGCCCAGAAAGCC
>JAQQSZ010003885.1:0-14318 GCA_028646595.1 Phalanger gymnotis
GCAGGGCTCTCACTCTTGGTGGCGTGCTAATGCGTGATGTGAAGACTCACGGAAGCTGTAGCTAAGAGCGCTCCAGCTCCTAAACCCAGATGCTGGGACTTTGTTAAACTCTGGTAACTATGTATTGGGATTTGAATCAGACAAGGTCTGTCTGTCGATGTTCGTAATTTGTTTGTATTTGCTCCGAAGTCAGGGTGCTGGCTTTTTCCCCTGAACTAAGCTAATGGTAGTTGTATGCTGAATTAAATCAAACTTGTCAACCCCTTAACGTCACTTTCCTTAGTAAAGCAGATCAAAAGAACCCAGGCTTTTGCAGCATGCTGGTAGTGTGCTTGTAGTTGGGCTTGTGTTGGTCTTTCACCCCGCCTCCCTCACAACAGCTGCTAGCTGGATTGTTGAAACAAATGGGTATTAGGAAGAACTGCTAGGGTTCAAATTCTGTTCTAAAGATACAGGCTGTGTGACCCTAGACAGATCACTTAAACTGTCGGAGCATCACTTTCTCTATCAGCAAAATAGGAGTAGGAAAAGGACTTTACTTTACAGGGCTGTTGTAAGGATCAAATGAAATGATGCGAGCCAAGCGTTTTGCCCGCTCTAAGTGGCTACATAAATTGAGCTATTGGTGCTATTAACAGAATTAGGTTTAATGTGATGAATCTCAATATGAGGTTCCAAGGGTTAGAAGAAAATGTAATTCATGCCAGAGCAAACTCTGAGATAGTTACAATGTAGCTCTGAATGTTATTCTTCTCTTCTCACATCCTGGAGATGTGAGCAACTAAGCAACTAAGTAAATTTCCAAATTAGAACCTGCTGTTCTATGACCCTGTACTTGTTTGTCATAGTCTCAGACTTGGCAACTTCATGTTCTCAACTGTCCTTTGAAAAATCAAGAATCTTTTTTGATATAAAATCTTAAACGAAGGATTTTAAAGCAGATAAACTCCCTTCTAAAATAAAAATGACTACTTTTATTCCAAAAGAGGATTTTGTGAAACCTTTTCAGTACTTCCTACACTATATTTACTCTCAGTCTTCCTTCCCCTACATATCTTTTCTTAACTTTGAACTGACTACACACAGCTAAACGAGTTATTTGGTACAAGTATTAAGACCAGGATAAGCCTTTAATATGTTTCTTCAAGTTCTAAGAATCACTAATTAGTTATACAATAAGTTGTTCCAGATTATTACATATTTAACTCAGGAAATGTGGGGGAAGGGGATGGAGGAGGAGGGAAATGACCATTTGGTATGAGCTAACTAGTTCAAGTATTTTTTTCTGTATATAAACATAGTTGGTGGACATAAAGTACTGAATATACTGCCTAAGATCATAAAGGATAGAATACTTTAATTTTAGCAAATTAAATATAAAATTATTCCCTCCTCAAATTTGTCTAAAATACTTTGTCCGGATCTCTCTACTTTTTATCACATCCTACCTTTTGTCACATATATACATACATACACACACACATAGGAAGATGTATATATGTATATGTGTGTATACATGTGTATATGCACGTGCGTATACACATATGCACACAGAGACACATACATACATATTTGTGTGTATGTATATTTGTGTATATGAGATGTCTGTGAATACATGTATATATACACATATATATGTGTATAGGTATACATGTGTATGTATGGATATATATCTACATGCATCTTGTATATATACATATGTGCATACATATACACACAAATCTGTATATGTATCCATGTCTGTGTGTGTATTATATATATATATATACTAAGTTATTAGCCCCTTCATCCCCATGTCCCCTCCCTAGAGCTTTGCACATAATAAATGTTTAATAAATGTTAGGTAGAATTAGTAACAGGGACTTGGCAATAATGCAGCGACATCCATTATAGACTTGCTTTGTTCATTTAGGAAATTGTTTTCCAACACTAAATCCATAAGGCTAATGGCTCAGAAAATGCCACCCCACCCCCAATCTTTGCATGCTGACTCAGGTGCAGAACAAGGAGGGCCAACATGAGTGAGGGCTGCTCTGGTTCTAGGGCCTGTTTGTTCGAAGAGGCTGAGGAAGCTCTAGAAGTCATACACATGTCTACAAATTTTCGATAGCTGAAACTTCACAAGATATCTTGGGGTTTACGAGCTAGATTTCTTTCTTAAGGACCATGCCTTAAGCCCAAATCACTCTGGCTCTCGATGCTTGACCAACAATAGGTCCCAGCCCAAGCCTCACTTGGAGCGAGTGTAAATAGTAATTGTTTCTGTTTGGGCCAGAAACCCTGACGGTCTTCCCTTCCCAATGGATTTTTTTTGACTAGGTAAAAGAGGCCATTCTCTGCCTCATTTCTTACCTAGCTTTAATCATGGAATGGGTTTTGCATCAGACAAACTGAGATCTGGGAAAGACCTTAGCTTAAAAGGGCCAAAGTCCCCCACTGCATCTCCAGTCATCCTGATCTACATTTTGCCACTGGACCCAAAGGGCTCTGGAGGAGAAAGTGAGGCTGGTGATTGTGCAGAATCCTTTCTAACTTAAAACCAATTCACTTGCAAGTCATGGCATCACTTTTCTGATGTCATGGTCCTCTTCGAGAATGAAGGACAAAAACAACAACATAATTTCAGTTCACATTGAGATGAAAATTTAGATGGCATATAGGGGTTAAGCGGGGAGCCACACCTCTAGACACACCCTAAAACAGACTGAACCCCAAATCCATAGTTTCCTAGAAAACTCTTTGGAATGCCAGAACACTCTCTGGGGCCACACATTTGCACACTCTAAGCTTGTTCTACACTGAAGGTCTACAAAAATCAGGTGAGATAAAGCAAAATTTGCTCATCTGGTTGGCTCTGAAGGCACCGACCTTGCTATAAGATTATCACGACTAATAAAGCAATCACAGATTTAGAGCTTAAAGGGATGGTAGGTGCCATCCAGTCTACCCCCCCCCACACACATTTTGTACATCAGGAGAATGAGATCCAGAAAAGTTAACTGACTTGCCCATAGTCATCAGGGAGCGAAATTATCTTTCTACTGCAAATGAGACATTATAATAGCAGAGGAGACTTGGGAAAGGAATTCTATGTTAACCTTCTGCTCTTTCTCCTTTCTTTCTTTCAGAATAGCCGATATTTCTGTTGTTGTTTAGTTATTTCAGTCGTGTCTGACTCTTCATGACCTCATTTGGGGTTATCTTGGAAAAGATGCTGGAGTGTTTGCCATTTTCTTCTCCAGGTCTTTTTACAAATGAGGAAACTGGAGCAAACAGGGTTAAGTGACTTATTCAGGGTCACATAGTTAGTAAGTGCCTGAGGTCAAATAAGGCTTCCTGACTTTAGGCCCTGTACTCTATCCACTGCACCACCTAAGTGCATATTTACAGGAACACATTAAGGTTTGCAACATGCTTCCTTTGCCTTATTGTAGTATTCCCATCACAATTTTACAGTTGAGGAGGTGGAAGGAAACCAGATGACTTCCTTAGGTTGACCTAGCAACAAAGTGTTTGAGGTGGGACTCCAACGCAGGGCTCTTGACTCCAAATTCAATGCTCTGTCCAATACACTGCAATGTCTCCCCTCTAGGGTGCTCTTTTGTTAGGGCTGCTGCCTAGTTCACCATTAATTCTCCCACAAAAGCTCTTAAGAAATTGATAGTAGTAGAAGCAAAGGTTAGGGATTGATTATTACAGATGCAATGTAGCACTTCCACCACAGTAATTAAGCTCTGGTTAAGAAGGCTATATATATCACAGCCATAGTTTTCTCTCAGTAACTGCAGAGTGACCTCCAATAAATGACTTAATGAGTCTTAAGTTCCTTAATATTATTCTTCTTTAAGGTAACAGTTGTGAGACAGGAGAGTTGTTTAATAAGATAATATATGGTAAACACTTTGAGTTCCTAGGAACAAAGATATTTCACCGTGACCCATTTTTTAGAGGAGAGTCTGTACTTGTTTTTTCATCAGTGTAGCGAACTTCTAGGGCAGCCAGGTGGTGCAGTGGATAGAGCGTTGGACCTGGAGTCAGGAAGACTCATCTTCCTGAGTTCAAATCCAGCCTCAGATACCTACTAGCTGTGTGAGCAAGCCACTCAATCCTGTTTATCTCAATTTTCTTATCTGTAAAATGAGCTGGAGAAGAAAATGGCAAACCCCTATAAAACGGAAAATAGGGTCATGAAGTCAAACACCACTGAACAAAAGCAACAGCAGAGGGAACTCCCACTGAGAAATCTCCCTACACCAATGCAGGGATCTATAATTTATTGGTTTAGAGAGTTGCCTAGATGTATTGATACATTAAGCAATTTGATCACTGTCACAATCAGTATGGATCAAATCTAAAGCTAGAATCTATGTCTTCCTGACTATGAGGTTGGCCTTCTAATCCACTATATCATTGAAAAGAAAAGAAAACAAAACAAAACCTAAAGGATCCCATGAGAAATTATGGGGAGCATAACCAAAAATATGGCACCCTGCAAATGATGCTGTTGCTGCTGCTGCTGTTGCTGCTGCTGCTGATGATGATGATGACAGCTCTCATTTATATAATTCTTTACTGACAAAAACGAAGGAGGAAGATTATACCCATTTTCCAGATGAGAAAATTAAGGATCAGAGAATTTAAATGATTTGTGTAGAATCCCAGAGTGTCAAAATGGGGACTTCAGGATTAAAACATCTAGTTACTGTTTGAGGCAGAACCTCACCTGAAGTCTTCTGACTCCAAGACCTGTGCTCTTTCCATGACATTATTTTGCCAACTTGACCCATAATTATAAAATAGTTCAGGACTTTAACAAATAAAGGAAACCCAAACCTTTAAATTATAAGGTCCAAGGAACAGAGAAACCATCTTTATGAGCCAACAAGGTCTCCCCATTTCGGAAAAGGCTTAGAAACCAGAGATCTTGCCTTACTCTCCAACCTGAGTCCTCATGGGAAAACACCTAGATTAGTGAGTTAAAAATTCTGATCTACACCGTAATGCTTCTGGTAAGATCAAAGTTAAGATTCTTAGCGACATGAACTTGAGAGATTACAAAACCTTTTAAAAACAAGTTTAGCCTGGTTCTAGCTTCCATCACCAAGGTTTCAAAGCAACAGATGGCGCAAAGTTCAGGAAAAATACTGCCTTTGTATCTCATAAATAGAGTCTATTGGTATCTGCCAATTCAGATCTAAGGACGTTTAATTGAGAGTGTTAAATCATCTTTGGAGTTTAGCTTTCAGGACAGAGAGCACTACCTATTTTATTCTTGTTTCACAAGCAATATTTGATTACTAACCACATCAGGTTGATAAGATTTTGTAATATGTTTAAAATCTGGTATGAAAAAGTCTTAAAATATTAAATGTCTTTGACTTCTCCTCCAGGAGGCCTTTCCTGATCTCCTGTATTATTAAGGCTCTTACTCCCAACCTCACTTTGCATTACTTTATATTTACCCTGTATATCTTTATCTTTACACATGTTGTTTTCCCTAATAGTATGTCAGCCCTTTGAGAACATGAACTATTTTGCTTTTGTTGTTGAAGACACTCAATATTTTTTAAAAATAGAATTGATTTCAACTCTTATTTACACATGTAGTTTTTACTACTGCATGCTCACATCACGTGTGTATGATATATGTGTGTCCATATATACGATATGTGTATACATGCATATATATGTGTACATTGCATATGATATAGGGGTATTAAATAAGTGTGTACATTATATACAACATGCATATACCATATTTTCCCATGTATAAGATGCACCCCTTTTCAAAAAAATTTGGGGTCTAAAAACTGGGTGCGTCTTATACAGTGGTTGTAGATTTTTTTTACTTGCATTTCCTGCTTTTTCGCACTTGTTGTCTTTGGCTCATTGTTTCACATTTGTTACTGGTATATTAGGTTACATTTTGCCACGTTCTGCCCAGAAGTGGCTCAGAAGAGATTTTCGTACAGTGCTGAATTCAAGTTAAAAGTGATCCAGTTTGCAAAAGTGAATGGAAATTGTGCTGCTGAACGCAAGTTTGGTCCTCCTCCACCTGAGAAAACAATCCGAGACTGGCTACAGGAAGAAAAAACCCCACTGAAAACACCATGGCAGAAGAAGACCATAAGAGGCAAGTCATCAAAATGGCCTGATTTAGAGAAGGAATCGAAGATATAGACTGAAGAGCAAAGGGCAATTGGAATTTCTGTGTCCACAAAGATGGTTCAGCATGAGGCAAGAAGAATTGCTGATGAAAAAGAAGTTACTGATTTCAAAGGAGGACACAATTGGTGCTTCAGGTTCATGAAGCAGAATGGATTAAGCATGTGTACACATACCAGACTTGCCCAAAAGATGCCTGAAAGCTATGAGCAGAAGGTCCTTGAATTTCATTATTTTGTCTTTCAATGTCGGAAGACACACCAGTTTGAGATGGGTGAGATTGCAAATATGGTTGAAGTTCAATGACTTTATGTAATACATTTTTTTTTCAAATTTTGGGCCCCAAAATTAAGGTGCGTCTTATACATGGGGAAATATGGTATCATTTGTGTGTACATGATATAATATTGTATATCATGTGTGTATATATTAGAGATAGATGTATATTATATGTGTATACAGTATGTATATAGTATGTGTGTGTTATATAGGCACGTGTATTATATATAATCTATTATATGACATTGTGCATTATATATGTGTATATTATGTGTATATCATATATAATGTATATATTATGTGTGCATATATTATATCTAATATATATTACATATGCATTGCATTATATGTAATGTGTCTATTATATATGCATCATACATTACATATGTGTATGCATTACATATAATATGTATATATGTGTATTACATATACTATGTGTATATTGGGTGTGAACAGAATACATAAAATGTATGCATTATAGGTATAGGTATCTAATGTGTGTTTGTGTATAGATATATGTCTGTATAAAGTCTAGAACATGAGATTGAAGAATTACTAAAGCAAGTTTCTTAACCTGGGTTCTACAGACCCACCAAGAAATAGATTTCAGGGAGTCAATAAGCCTGGCTGGGGGAAAACAATTACATCTTTATTTTCACTAACTTTTGGTTTCCTTTCCAATCCTCTATGTTTTAATCTTATATATATGGAGAAAAATATTGTAAGGGTCCATAAGCTTTACCAGACTGCCAAATGGGTCCATGACTCATATAAAAATAAAGAATCTGAAATTTGTGGAACTGTGAGGAATTTTAGCTTTCAGAATCAAGTTATTTTTTTTAAATTCATCTGTAAAGCTAATGTGTATTTGCACACAAGGTAAATCTAGGCTGCAGAGTCTTTGTTTTGCCACTAATAGCTATGTGACACTGGTTAAGTCATTTATCACCTATTGGCCTCAGTTTCCCCATTTGAAAAGTGAGAGAGTTGAACTGAATGATTCCTAAAGTCCCAGCCACTCAGAAAGTCCTTGATGTGGTAGAAAAGAAATGGACTATTCATTAAGTATTTCTAAGCTAATGTGGGTCAGGATGAAAACAGTATTGAATAAAGACTAATCTTGCAGCAATAGGTCGGACTGAAGAAAAGAGAGCCTAGAGCCAGGTAGGCAGGATGCAATTGCAGTAATGTAAGCATGGGGCACTGAAATGGGAGGGTCTGACCTTACTACCCTGTGGTGGCTGTAAGAATGAAGTAAAGATCGGGGCAGCTAGGTGGCGCAGTGAGTACAGCCCTGGCCCTGGAGTCAGGAGGATCTGAGTTCAAAGTCGCCTCAGACACTTGACACCCTAGTTGTGTGACCTTGGGCAAGTCACCTAATCCCAATTTCCTTGCCTTCCAAAAAAAAAAAAAGGATGAAGGAAAGATGGAAGAGATAATCTGAAGTAAAAGTAGACAAGACCTTGTGAACAAATGAACATAGGAGAGGGAAGAAGGAGGGGGATGAATTAAATGTAATTCCAGGTTTTCCTACCTCACTCAATGAGAGAGAACAGTGATGGTAAAGAGAAAAACAAGGAACTTGAGAGAGGAAGATGGAGACGATAAGTTCAAATTTGAATACACTGGATTGGAGTGATGACAAGTCTCCAAAGTAGAAATGCCCAAGAGGCAGATGGGGATGTTAGATTGAAGCTGGTGTGGAAGGATAGGTTTAGAAATGCAGATACGGGTATCGCCGGCTTAAAGGTGTTCAGGGATGCTGTGAAATAGTGGACTCTGAGTTAGGGAGTGTAAGAAAAGAAAAGCAGGAAGCCAAAAATAGAATCTCTTTTTTTCATCAAGTACCTATGACAGTTAAAATTTTTTTTTTAGCACATTTTGCAAAGTAGCCTTATTTTCATTTTATAGAATAAACAAAGACCCAGATGCATTAAATAAATTTCTCAACTGACTGTTATAACTACTAGAGACAAGATCAACAGCCTCTGAGATTCTTACACCATTCTTTTTCCTATAAACTCCGTATAGGTTAATTACACGGTATGTGAACCCTTCAGGTTTCATTTTTCCCCCTCCTTATATCAACTGATTCCTCTTCATTAGTACCCCGATATCCTAATGGAAAAAGCGATATTGCATTTCACTTAGCAGTAGGTGATTAATACAACTCTCTGGAGTGCACTGATTTAA
Organism: Phalanger gymnotis; assembly: GCA_028646595.1. Taxonomy (NCBI): domain Eukaryota; kingdom Metazoa; phylum Chordata; class Mammalia; order Diprotodontia; family Phalangeridae; genus Phalanger; species Phalanger gymnotis. The sequence goes on from JAQQSZ010003885.1 coordinate 8,638, forward strand.
AAAGTTGTTTGTAGACATTAAAAAAAATTTAAGCTGGGAAAGAAACATCTTTATAGCAAGTATCTCTGATAAAGGCCTCATTTCTCAAATACATAGAGAAGTGAGTCAAATTTGTGAGAATACAAGCTATTCCCCAATTGATAAATGGTCAAATGATATGAACAGGCAGCTTTTAGATGAAGAAATCAAAGCTATCTATAGGCATATGAAGAAGTGCTCTAAATCACTTTGAATTAGAGAAACACAAATCAAATCAACTCTGAAATATCATCTCCCACCCATCAGATTGGTTAATTTGATAAAAAGGAAAATGATAAATATTGGAGAGTATGTGGGAAAATTGGGACACTAATGCACTGGTGGTAGGGTTGAGAACTGATCCAACCATTGTGGAGAGAAATTTAGAACTATGCCCAAAGGGCAATCAAACTGTGCATACTCTTCAATCCAGCAATACCACTACTCAGTCTGTATCCCAAAGAGATCATAAAAAAGGGGAAAAGACTTACACGCAAAAATATCTATAGCATCCCTATTTGTGTTGGCAAAATATCAGAAATTGAAAGGATGCCCATCAACTGGGGAATCCCTGAACAAGCTATGGAATATCAATGTAATGGAATACTATTGTGCAATAAGAAATGTTGAGCAAGCACATTTCAGAAAAACCTGGAAAAACTTGTACAAACTGATGCAAAGTGAAATGAGCAGAATCAAGAAAATATTGTACACAGTGTCAGTAACATCATATGATGATCAACTATGAATAACTCAGTTTTTCTCAGCAACACAATTAACCAAGACAAGCACAAAGGACTCACAAAGGAAAATGCTATCCATATTCAGATAAAGAACTGGTGGACTCTACAGATCAAAGCATATTTTTTCACTTACTTTGTTCTTTTTCATGTTTTTCTTTATTTGTTTCTTCTTTCACAACTGTGATGAATATGGAAATATGTTTTACATGATAGCATATGTATAAACTATATTAAACTGCCTACCACTTTGAGAAGAGGGAAGGGCAGAGAGGAATAAAAAATTTGAATTCAAAATCTTGTAAAAATGAATGCTAAAAATTTAATTTTGGGAAAAATAAAATATTATTTAAAACAAAAACATTTTTTTTAAATCTGGCTCACTCATTCACTTGGGTGTGAAAGCTGAAAGCTATCTTTCTATTCCTGCTAATCTTTTTTTATGACATAGTTAAGTCTTGGAAATAGCTACTGGCTTTCTTGCCCAGTATAAGTCATCTCTGTTAGATAAGTGAGTAAATATCTAGAGATGAGGAAACCATACCTGTTTAAGTTAAATTGAATTATGCAACACAGTATACACTTCAGTGACAGGTTTTAAAATGCTACTTGCATTCATTTTTACCTTCAGTAAACCCTCATGAAGAGGAAAAGCTTAGTTATTGTTATTAGTATTGTTTTTGGCGCTACTATTGCTATTATATATAATTATATCATAATTAAAACCAACTCATTTTTCTATAAAAATAAGAACATTTTCAAGATGGCCATGAATCTGTTATTCCTTGGACCAAAAATTACCAATGAATCTGCAAAAGCCTGCAAATAGAGGTGTGGAAATAATCCAGAGTAGGGGGGAGGGGGAAGGGAAGGGAAGGCAGAGGAGGCAGGTGGTAGGGGCAGAGAAAGATAGGGGACAGAGGGAAGCATTACAAAGTCCTAGTGAAATAATTAGAGACATGCAAACTAAAACAACTCTGATGTTCACCTCACACTCATCAGATTGGCAAAGTGGACAAAAAAGGAAAATGACAAATGTTGGAAGGGTTGTGGGAAAACAGGTTCTTTAATGTAATGTTGGTGGAGCTATGAACGAGCCCAGACATTCTGGAAAGCAATTTGTAACCATGCCCCAAAAGCTATTAAACTATGCATATCCTATGACCCAGAATACCGCTACTACGTCTATACCCTAAAAAGATCAAAGAAAGAAGAAAAGAACCCATGTGTATAAAAAATTTTATAGCCACTCTTTTCATGGTGGTAAAGAACCAGAAAATGCAGAATGGCTGAATAAGCTTTGGCATATGAAAATGAAAGGAATACTATCGTGGTGTGAGAAATGACGAATGGGGTGGTTTCAGAGAAACCTGAGAAAATTTTATGAATTAATATAAAATGGAGAACAATTTATACAGAAATAACAATATTATAATGATAAACAATTCTGAAAGACTTAGGAAATTTGATCAACACAATGACCAACCATAATTCTAGAGGATTCATGATGAAACACGCTATCTACTTCTAGATAGAAATGTAATGAACTCAAAGTGCAGAATGAAGTACAAATATACACTTAGACACATATACATATACACGTATATGTTTATATGTATATGTGCATGTATGTATAGTTCTTGTTGTTTGTTCTTCATTCTCAAAGTAGACCCATGACTATCTATCCAATATATATGAATACTATATATAATGAATACTACCCATTTATCAAAAATCAGGTTCAGTTTATATTAATGTTTGATCTAGAATTAACCTACTCTGAGATTCTATAAAGTGAGCTACAAGTGATCCTTGTTCACTGGGAATTTTTTTAAATTCAATTTTATTTTATTTTATTTTCAGTTCTGAATTCTCTTCCTCCCACCTTCTCCCCCACCTATTGAGAAATCAAGACAAACAAAATCCTTTATAAATATATACATTTAAGCAAAACAAATTTTAGCAGTAGCCATGTCCAAAGTGTGTGCGTATGTTTGTATACACATACACACAAAGGACAGACTGAAGCATATATGTATATACATACACGCATATGTATATACATCAGTACTATTCATTTATCCAATGTATGTGTATATGTATATGTACATGTATATATATAAGAATACTATATGTAATGAATATTATTCATTTATCACTAATCATGTTCAGTGTGTATTAATATTTGATCCAGAATAAACCTACTTTGAGAACAAAGTAAGCAAGAGGTGATCTTTATTCACTAAGAATTCATTTTTCTAATTCAAATTTATTTTATTTTCAGTTCTGAATTCTTATATTCCCATTCCCCCCCCCCAATTGAGAAATCAAGACAAACAAAATCTATTACAAATATGTATAGTTAAGCAAAATAAATCCCCATATTGGCAATGCCCAAACACACACTCAAAGCACAGATTGAAGCATATATATCTATATACATATACATGTGTGAATACCCACACTCAAAGCATAGACTGAAGCATATATACATATATACATACACGTGTATGTACATACTTTACAAATGAGGAAATTAATTTGAATAGTAAAAGAAGCATTAATTAGGTAAGAGCTTGTCTAGTTGGGAATAACATTATTGTACAGGATTAGCTTGCTTTCTTGCTTTTCTTAAATCCTTATGCATACAAGCACTGCCCTGGGAATCAAGAGACCTGAATTTTAATCCTGAGAGTGTATTAGATAATCTCTAAGGTCCCTTTCAGCTCTGAGAGACTGTGTTCTTTACAAGACTAGACAACACAATTCCTATTATCCTTTCCCCATTCTAAAATCCTACAATACTAAACTATATTTTTATAAATCAATTCCTGTTTCAAATGCATTAGAACTAGCTATTTAAAGGAATTCTAAAGTATTATGTGAAGCAAATTCTTCCTTTGTAATGTTAATAATAATACTCTTAAGATGTTTTGTAAATATTGATTTTTTTTAACTTTGCTTAGCAGAACCTGGCACAGGGTAAACAGCTTAATAAATTATCTATCTATCTATCTATCTATCTATCTATCTATCTGTCTATCTATCTATCTATCTATCTATCTATCTATCTATCTATCTATCTAATTTCTATAAAGGGAAAGCATTCCAGTCCTTAAGTTATAAATGATAGGGTTCTTTAATAGATTAAAGGTGCTGGTGTATAACTTTTTTAGTCATAGCAGAAAACAATAAATAAAAATGAGACAAGCAACTAGAAACAGCCTGCAAATCCCAGAACTGAGGAACGACAGAACAAATTGTGCTACAAGAACATAATGTAATATCACACAATAAGAAACAGCAAATATGAATACTTCAAAGAAAGGATATGGACAGTTTTCAAAGGAAGAAATATAAATTATCAGTAACCATAAGAAAAAATGCTCCAAATTGCTAATCATGAAATATGAGAAATGAACATTAAAACTACTCTAAATGTTTCACCTCCCTGCCATCAAATTGGCACTGATCATAAAATATGGAAATAGTCAATGTTGGCAGAGTTGAAGGTAGTCAGGCAAACTAAAACAGAGTTGGTGGAGCTATGAGCTGGTACAACTACTCTAGAAAACAATTTGGAATTATGAGAGAAAAGTTATTAAATTGTTTATACCCTTTGACCTAACAATCTCACCACTGTCAATTTACCTTTGCCTTCTCCTCCCCCCAGGAAGTTAATGAAAAAAGAGAAATTCAACAAATATCCAAAATATTAAAAAAATAATTAAAACTAATTTTTAAAAGGGTGGTGGTGGAGGGCGGAGCCAAGATGGTGGCTGGAAAGCAGGAAATTGCCTAAGCTCTCCCACAGGTCCCTCCAAACACCTGTAAAAATGGCTCTGAACAAATTCTAGAGCTGTAGAACCCACGGAATAGCAGACGGAAGCAGGGCTCCAGCCCAGGACAGCCTGGATGGTTGCTGGGAAGGGTCTATAGCACAGAGCTGGGAGTGGAATGGAACACAGCCCAGTGTGGGCAGAGCCAGGACCAACCAGACTGAGAGCCAGGTGGAACAGGCCTTAGGGCCCTGAATCATTGATCTGTGGCAGTTACCAGACTTCTCAACCCACAAACGCCAAAGACGACAGAGCAGGTTAGTGTGAAAAACTGCTGGAACAGAGTGAAAGGAGTGTGCAGGTAGGCCCCAGCCCAGGGGCAGGAGAGGTGGCTGCTTCCAGAGCTACAGCTGCAATTGCTTCCAGCCCCAGGCCCACCTGGTGGGAGGAATTAAGCAGCAGGCTGTGGTCCTGGTTGGTGGTTCTTGGGGGAGGAGGAGCACTGCTGTGGAAGAGCCTGCTGTGTAGAAGTAGCTCTGAAAACAGCAGCGCAGTCCCTAAAACTTGGGACAAAGTACTCTCTACTCTACAAGCAGTCATACCCGGACAAAAAGCTCAAGGGTCAAGTAGTTGACTGGGAACATGAACAGGCAGCAAAAATGAACTCAGATCCAGACTCAGATTTTAGAATCTTTTTTGGTGATGAAGAAGACCAAATCATACAGCCAGAAGAAGTCAACAACAACAAGCCAAAACAACAACAAGAAGACCAAATCATACAGCCAGAAGAAGTCAACAACAAAGTCAAAGAGCCTACATCAAAAGCTTCCAAGAAAAATATGAATTGGTTTCAGGACATGGAAGAACTCAAAAAGGATTTGGAAAAGCAAGTAAGAGAAGTAGAGGAAAAATTGGGAAGAGAAATGAGAGTGATGCAAGAAAATCATGAAAAACAAGTCAATGACTTGCTAAAGGAGACCCAAAAAAGTACTGAAGAAAATAACACCTTAAAAAACAGACTAACTCAAATGGCAAAAGAGCTCCAAAAAGCCAATGAGGAGAAGAATACCTTGAAAGGCAGAATTAGCCAAATGGAAAAGGAGGTCCAAAAGACCACTGAAGAAAACTCTAGCTTAAAAACTAG
>JAQQSZ010003887.1:0-14317 GCA_028646595.1 Phalanger gymnotis
AAAAAAAAAAAGGAGAAAACCAAATTACTAGTATCATTAATGAAAAGGGAAACAGTCTAGCAGTTCCAGATTTCAAACTTATTACAAAGCAGTAATCATCAAAACAATCTGGTACTGGCTAAGAAACAGAGTGGTGGATCAGGGGAATATACTAGGTACACAATATTGAGTAGTAAATGGCCATAGTAATCTAGTGTTTGATAAATCCAAAGATCCCAACTTTTGGGGTAAGAAGTCACCATTTTACAAGAATTGGTGGGAAAACTAGAAAGCAGTTTGACAGAAACAAGGCATACATAGACCAACATCTCATACTGTATACCAAGATAAGGTCAAAATGGATAAATGATTTAAATATAAAGAGTGATATCCTAAGTAAATTATGAGAAACTTACCTGTCAAATCTATGGATAAGGGAAGATTATGAGGAAACAAGGGACAGAGAAGATTACAGGAAGTAAAACAGATCACTTTGATTACATGAAATTAAGAAGTGTTTGCACAATCAAAACTAATGAAGTCAAAATCAGAAGGAAAAGAGGAAACAGAAAAAAAAATTGCAAGAAGTTTCTCTGATAAAAGGCCTCAGTTCTCAAATATATAGGGAACTGAGCCAAAGGATATATCAAATTGACTAACATGACAGAAAAGGAAAATGACAAATGCTGGATGAGATGTGGAAAAATTGGGGCACTAACGCTTTGTTGGTGGAGTCATAAACTAGTCCAGCCATTCTGGAAAACAATTTGGAACTATGCCTGAAGGGCTATAAAACTGTGCATACCTTTGGTCCAGCAATACCCCTACGAGGTCTGTATCCCAAAGAGATCAAAGAAAAGGAAAAAAGACCTATTTATACAAAAAGTATGTATAGCAGCTCCGTTTGTGATAATAAAGCATTGAGAGGATGCCTGTCAATCGGAGAATGGCTGAATAAGCTGTGGCGTATGATTGTAACGGAATACTACTGTGCTGTAGGAAATGACAAGCAGGATGCTTTCAGAAAAACCCGGGAAGACTTGTATGAATTCATGCTAAGCGAACTGAGCAGAAGCAGAAAAACATCGTATACCGTAAGGAAAATAACTGGGACAGGCTTAGGCCAGGGTGAGGACCTGAGGCCTCAAGGCCACATGGGCTTTCGAGGTCCTTGGGTACGGCCTTTATGTTTTACGTAACAAATCCTTTTATTGAGGGGATTTGTTCTGTGAAATCTGGATTCAATCGGAGGACCCCACGTAAGGGCCAGAGGGCCACATGCGGCCTTGAGTACAAACCTCCTCTCCCCCAGCTCCTCTGATCAAGACAATTCCAAAGGACCTAGGATAAAAAAAATGCTATCTACCTCCAGAGAAAAAACTGATGAACTCTGAATGCAGACTGAGCATACTTTTTTTTTTTGAGGAGAGAAGGCGAGGCAATTGGGGTTAAGTGACTTGCCCAAGGTCACACAGCTAGTAAGTGTGTCAAGTATCTGAGGCTGAATTTGAACTCAGGTCCTTCTGACCCCAGGGCCAGCACTCTACTCACTGTGCCACCTAGTTGCCCCGAGCATACTTTTTTTTTTTAAAACTTCTTGTTTTATTTTGCTTTCTTTTGTAACATGGCTAATACGGAAATGTTCGGCATGACCTCGTATGTGTAACTGAAATATAAGTGCCTCTTTCTCAAGAAGTGGTCAGGGTAGGAAGAGAGCCATCTCCAACTGTCCTGATCTGTATCTCACCACTGGACCCAGACGGCTCTGGAGGAGAGAGTGAGGCTGGTGACTTTGCACAGCCCTCCCTCACTTAAATCCAATTCACTTGCATGTCATGGCATCTCCTCCCTGATGTCATGGTCCTCTTCGAGAATGAAGGACAACCACATCTGTGAGCGGAAAAGAACTGTCCCACCAGTGATCCGATTGGAACTGGCCAACTGGGCAATGCAGCTTTCTTTCTTTTTCTCTTTTTCTTTCTTTCTTTCCATTACCTCTGTCCACGTAAGGCATCACAGCCTTACCTACAGATGCTCTGCCCAAAGGAATGTAAATTTGGAACCCAGAAACTTTTTTTAAAAAAGTTTTAATTGTCTTAAAGACAGATCACTCTGGTTCTCATTGACCAGCCAACAAGACCTAGGCCAAGCCTTACTTGGTCATTGTTTGGGTTCTGATTGGCTCAGAGTGAATGTAAAGAGCAGGTGTTTCTGCTTTGGCCAGAAACCCTGGGAGGTCTTTCCCTCCCAGCCTGATTTGGTTTTTGGGTAGGTAAAGAGGCCATTCTCTGCCTCATTTCTTACCTAGCCTTAATCACTGAATGGGCTTTGTCTCAGTCATACTAAGACCTGTTAAATACCTAATCTTAAAAGGGCCAAGGTCTCCCAATGCATTCAGGCCATCTCCAGTCATCCTGATGTATGTCTCACCACTAGCCCCAGGTGGCTCCAGAGGAGACAGCGAGGCTGGTGACTTTGCACAGCCCTCCCTCATTTAAATCCAATTCACTTGCATGTCATGGCGTCACCTTCCTGGTGTCATAGTCCTGTTCAAGAATGAAGGACAAACAACAACAAGGGGTAAGAAGAGAAGGGACTCTTGGAACTCAAAATGCATTTATTAGGCACCTACTATGTGCCACGCACTGGGCTAAGCAAAGCAAAAGGCAGGCCCTGCTCTCAGAGAGCTCACAATCTAATGGGGAGACAACATACAAACAACTTTTTTTACTGGAAAAGATCAGTTTAGAAGAAATGCACTAAGATTGAAAAGGACTGAGAAAGGGTTCTCACAAATATTGAAGGAAACCAGGGAAGCCTGTAGATAGAGATGAAGAGGAAAAGAGTTCCAGGCGCAGAGAACAGACAGCAAAAATGGGCAAATTGAGATGACGTGTCATGGGCAAGAAACAGAAGACCATGACATCAAGAAGGTGATGCCATGACTTGCATATGAATTGAATTTAAGTGAGGGAGGGCTGTGCAAAGTCATCAGCCTCACTTCTCTTCTAGAGCCATCTGCGTCCGATGACAAGATATAGATCAGGATAACTGGAGATGGCCCTGGATGCACTGGGTGTAAGAAGCCTGCAAAGGTAGGAAGGGACTAGGTTATGAAGAGCTTCAAAAGGCAAAGAAATTTACATGTGATCCTAGAGGAAAAAGAAAGCCACTGGAGTTTATTGAATACGAAGGTGACATGGTCAAACCCGCACTTAAGAAAGATCGATCTGACAAATGAATAAGTGCCCATTCACTAAGAAATGGCTGAACAAATTGTGGTTTATAAATGTAATGGAATATTACTGTGCAGCACTATTAAGAAATGGTCATTAAGAGATGACATATATGAACAATTCAAGGGAACTTGGGAAGACTCATATGAACTAAGTGTATATAGAGCAAGGAAAATAGAACAGAAAGAACAACATTTTTTAAAAAATCTTTTACACATAATTGGGAACTATTTAACAAAATAAATAAAAACATACTATTCAAAATATAGAATTAGGACAAATGTAGGCCCATGACCACAATGATGTAAAGAAAAACAACACAGAAGGCATTAGGATTCAGATTAATGTAAGGACCAATCCTGATTCCAGAGGGCTAATAAAACTATTCCCTTCTCAATATAGAAGTAATAATCAAATCAACCAACAAATACTTACTGAACACTTACTGTGTGCCAGGCACTGGTCTAGGACTAGAGATACAAAGAATGAAAACAATCCCTACTCACAAAGAGTTTATGCCTAATGGAGGAGAAAAGGACATATAAAAATAAATACAGCATATATGTATAAATATGTGCCCAGTAGTTAAAGACAAGGTAGTATAGGAGGGAAGGTACTAAAAGTTGAGGTATCAGAAAAAGACAATGGATGTAGAATGCTGCAGACAACCGTCAGACAACTGATATGTCAGCTTTACCCTAATTGTTTCTCTATTATAAGATAAGGAGTCCATGACAGAAGCAAATTTATTAAGAAATGACAGTGATGGGAAAATAACAAAGCACCATTTTTTTTAAAGTAGTTAACCAAAGATTACAAAAGATGGGAAGGAAGGAAGGGATTCTAGGAAGGGAAAAGAGAGCATTACTAGGGTTGAAGTGGCCCAACCACTCTGCACTTCAATTTGGAATTCTGCAGAAGTGATTAAACTTCTTTGACCTAGCAAATCCTCTTACTGGGCATCTTCCCTGTAACAGAACCACTCTCTACTAGGGGTGCCATCCACTCCCTCTTTCCCTAGGAAATACTGGTTAAGCTAATTCTTCCCTGAAAGGCAATAAAATTGTCCCTAGGACTTTCGATTGGCCGAGGAGATGCAGCTTGAACCTTGGTCCCCTGAGCTAATCAAGTCTTGGGAAAAGTTAGCCTAACCATGTTATTGGGAGAGAGGGGAGCCCTATTAGATTATGGTCCTACTACACACATACCTCAATGAAGTCAAAGACAGAAACAAAGGTAATTTGTGTATATGTCTGCCCATCGATTGAGGAATGGCTAAAAAACTATGGCATACAAACACAACCGGATATTATGGTACAGTAAACAAAAAAAGCGAAAGGTATCCAGAGAAAGAGGAAGATCTGCATAAAGTGATACAGAACAAAGTAAGCAGAAACAAGAGAACAACATACACAATGACAACAGATCTCTAAGAGGAAACTAAACTGAGTAACTGGGGGGGGGGGGGGAGGAAATGATGAAGGTCCAGGAGAGGTACTAAAACAAGATTCCTCCCTCATGACAGAGGCAGAGGAATACTAAGATGGCATATTGTATAAAAACAGATAAGTTTCTACAGCAAATATTTTTGCTTAATTGTTTCCTGTCGCCAGGAAGGCTTCAATCTGCAGATGGGGTAGGGAATGACTGTGATGTAAAGGCAAAAGGTATCAATAAAATATTTTTCTTAGTTTTTAAAAAGACATTTTATTGATATCTTTAATTTTACATTACATAAATTTCCCCTGTATCCTTCTCCTATCCCCTCCGTAATTATTTTTTAAAAAGAGAAAAAAAGGAAAGGAAAAAATTCAGCAAAACTGATCACTATATTGAAAAAAAATCTGACAGTATATGCGATATTCCACGTGAATAAACCTCCCACACCTGTGAAGAAGTATTCAGGCAGAACAAAAGAATTACCTGAAGTAGCGCCGGCTAAGTGCTCTGCTGACAGGGTTTAGAAGGGACCCCCAAGGCCCCGTAGAAAAAGCCATAGGAATTCTGGGAGGAAATCCTGCCAAAGAAAACAGATTTATTTGTAAGACACAGTTTTTATTAGTAGCTTATTTACACTTTGAAAAAGGACTAGGGACAGAGGTTGGAGATGAAGGAAAGGACAGAGGGGCAGCACTCTCAGTACATGCATATTATCCACTTAATTGGTACGATGCTCAATATCTAAAGAAGTTACGGATGAAAAGATGTTTCCCAGGTTCCTGTTATTAGCCTGCCACCCGGAGTCCCTGACTTTATAATCTGGCCATAGGGTTGGGGAGACAGGAACATTCCTCTATTTTGTTTTCCAAAGGCAAAGCTGCTACCAAAACTCAAAGGTATCCAGCAGGATACAAGTATTCCTTGGTTATTTTCAGAGTTACACCACTTTCCGATAAAAACCTATCAGGTATACACCTAGTGGGAGACTAATTACCAATTTCCAGAAAGGAATACTGTAAATATCCCTGAAGTCTTAAATATTTCTATGCCTTTCTTAGAACTGGACTTTAACTGAAGAGAAGAATTATCCAACAATGGTTATCTAAATAATGGCATCCAAATGTTGTGACTAACCTGTTTGTTGTCATGTCACCCCCTTCCCCTAAATGCAAGATGTAGGAAGTCTAAATAGCAGCAACTATAGTTTTCCTCAACTGAACCCCAAGTTAACTCCTCCAAAGGGTATTTTTCACCACCTAATTCCCACAATCACCAGTCTAATACTAACCAAGGAACTCTAAATGGTCAGCTAGACTATCACAAGGAGACACAGTTAGGATTAAAAAGCTTTACTAGGTATTTAAGGGAAAGAAAACAAATGGCACAAAGTAAACTTACAGGTCCATCTTTCACTTATACCCCTCAGAAACCTGCAAAAGCCTGTCTACTCAATCTCTGAACCTAGGTGAGGAAAAGGGAATAGAGCTAAGTCACCCCTCCCCCTTTCACTGCCATCCCACATTCTGTAAGAATATGCCAGCAAAAGCCTGGGAGGGAGAACCTTGGAAGATAAAAATCTACTTACAGGTCACGAGCCAGTTCTTTAAAACAAAAAGTGATAATTCATGTCAAAGTGCTTTTAAAACTTTGAAGAACTAATCAAATACAAATTATTGTAATTATCCACTGGCTTATATTTTTCAGAAAAGGAAAAAAACTAAGAATTTTTAAAACGAATCCGGTTATAGTCTGTAATCACTGGCTTCCTCTCACAACATCCTCTGAAGAAGAAGAAAAATCAAAGCAACACCATTTTCTCCTTGTCCTAGGAAAATTAGGTGCTAAGAAGCTAATTTGGTCTGCAAAGTCACCAACTAAATAGTAAACACTGGAGATTTAAGACGAACTCTCAAATAGGGGCGTAACCTGAAAAGACCAACTAAATTATTGGCAAATCTTGACTAAGTATGTGCCTTGCACACTGCAAGCTAAATAAGCTGAAAGTACTCAGGAGGGCAGAGAAAATATAAAAAAAAAAAAAAGCAAACAAGATGACAAAAACAAAGATCTCATGTATACCAAAATATTTATAGAAGTTTTTGTGGTAGCTAAGACTTCGAAACAAGATAGCGGCTCAATGACTAAAATGGCTAAATTAACTGTAGCACAATAATGTAATGGACGGTTACTGAGTGCAAGAAACAATTAACATGACTAACACTAAACATGGGAAGTCTTATACACATGGATACAAAGTGAAGTAAGCCACACCAAGGAAAAAAATATGTTCAATGACTACAACGTAAATGGGCAGAGTAACAGCAACAAACAACCGAATCTCAATGTTGCAAAACTATAATGATCAACCTCAGCCACAAAAAGAAATGAGAAGCCATCTCCCCCCACTTCAGAAGTGGGGGCCCAGAAGGGTGGAATATTGCATAGAGTGTCAGACTGTAGACATTTGTTGGCTAGGTTTTGCAGAACTTTTCTTCCCATTTCTTCCTTTTCTGTTATTCATTATGAGGGACAGCTCTCTCTCTAGCGAGACAGTAGAAATGGACACATAATCAAAAAAAAAAACAAAAAACAAACCAAAAATCAATAAAAAAATTTTATTTAAAAAAAAAAACAGGACAGTACATGGCTTGTTTAGTTGCGTGGAACAAAATAAAATACAGGGAGGGCAGAACAAAATGGTCTTTCCAAAGACCATATTCTGTACAAGCTAGCCCTGGATCTTCATGAGGCTTGGCCCAGCTGCCTCACGGCATTCAACATAGCAACTCTCATCACATACAGCAATGGTGCCTCTTCTTCCTTCCTCATCTATGTCATTGTTTAGGTCTGGGATGACAGGAAATCCCTACAAGTGTCCAACAAAGGCACGGGCTTATTTTACCACCAGAAAACTCTACCACTGACAGAGAGTTCAAGAATTCAGGTGAATAAACATGCATGTTTCCACTGCTACAGTATTTACACATAACCTCTTTCTCCCCGCAAATTCAAAGCACTAAGATTTTATTAATGTGGGTACAAAAAAATCACCATTTACCTCCACAGGGATACCTACCTGAGCACTCAATAAATATTTACTAAGTACTAAATCCCCTTCCTCCTCCCCAATTCCTAATCTCACTCTCTCATACTCCTTAAAGAAACAGCTTATGCAGAACAAAAAAAGGCCTTAAAAAGTCATCTATTCAACATCCTTGCTTTACAGAAGAGGATACTGAGCCCTAAAGAAGTTCAAATGACTTGCCAAAGGTCACACAGATAAGTCATTTGGGAGAGCCGGGATTTCAACCCACGCACTCTGACCCCAAATCCATAACTCTTACCACAAAGAGCCTCTAAGAAACACCCTGAAATAGACCAAGAAGAAGCAGAAATCTTCATTCTGAGAGTAATGATAGGAAAATCAAGTGCTACATAAAAGCATCTCAGTTTCTAGAACATATCTGACAGGGAATTGGCACACTTTTGTAAAAGACTGCCATTTCTCTTAGTTTAACTCTCAGAACTATCATTGCTGTTTAAAATTCAAATATGAATCTTATTCCAAATGTTAAATCATTCATGTTGCAGAAGCCAAACCAGTTTCCACTCTGACAGCAGACATGCATTTTACTCATCCCAATGTTTGCACTGTCAGCTAAAATGTAGACTAAAGACCTAGGGAGGATGATCTACTTTATTCCAAAACAAGTTTCTTTCTTTACAATTTTATTGTCCAAATTCAATTTTGAGGATGATTCACAGGGTTAGTTCTGTGGCAAGAGCTTGGAGCTGCTTTTAACCAAAAATTATAATTGAAACAAATTATTCAAAGCTTCCTCTTTAAAAAAAAAAAAACTCAATGTCTTCAAACATGGTCTGCAATAAAATGAAAAATATTAATAACTTAGAAAAAAAAGAAACGTGATCTGATGCAGATCACGCACAGTCATTATTACAACTCTGGGACAATTTCTCAGCTGACTGTTTTAAAGCACTCACTCACAACTCCCTGCAAAACCTGGGAGGAAGGATAGAAGCAGCTACTAAGAGAGATTTAGGGTTAATACATCACCACCCACATTCCTCTCCCTAGAGCACTACAACATTCTGCACAAGTCCAACACTTCAAATGAATACTCAGAATGTTTACATTTAGCCCAAGAACTACTAGTGAGCCCTTGGGACTCCCAGAAACTGGAATTAGATCAAACTGGTTTGAGGGCATGACTGAATCCACTACTTCAGACCTTTGCACAAACAAAAAATTGGGCCATAAGCCTCCCATCTTCAGCCATTTGCTATAACCCCTCTTCCCTACTTGTTCTTCAAACCCCTTTTCTCAACCTATCTCACTCCTATCCAGCTCAAACCTCATCCAGGAAGCCTCTAACACCCCTGATACCACCTTTTTCTAGAAGAAGAGAATAGATGCCTCTACTTCAACATTTCCATAAAGCTTATCTTCTTAAATATTAAAGTACTACTAAAATGTCACCTATTATTAATTCTTTGTATCTCTTCTATAACCAACAAAGTAAATATCAGTTAATTGATCAGGTTAGAGAATTGCCCTTCAATACATCTTCAGGACCATCTGGAGATTAAGGCCTCTGCATACAAATCTCACCCAATCCTATTAATTAAACGGCTCCAATTACTTCTTTCTTCAGGCCCTCTGATTTAGGAACTGAATGATCCCATGCCCTCAAAAAGAGCAAGTCAATCTTTATTTGCAATTAACAGTACAGTTATATATAACCACCTTATAACTAAAAACATACTAGATTTTTGAATGAGTGTGTTGTACATAATGGAAGAGGGAGTGGGAAGGTTATCAAATACTGCATCATAAGAGTAAGAATTTGGAGCTGAAAGGAACCAGATGCCACCTCATCTAACTTCTTCATCTTACACATGATGAAACTAAGGGTCAGAGAGATTAAAAAGGCTTGCCCAAGAGTTCCGCAGGTATTTAAGGAGGCAGAGTCAAATTTCACACTGACATCTTGTGACTCCAGATCCACCTGTACCATTCTACCTTCCACACAAGAAATCATTTATTTCAAGGAACAGCTACAGGGCTTCATTCAAGAAATGTATACCACATTTGACTTTCGTTTTGCAATAAAACAGGCCCCATTTTTCCGACATGTCCATATCTGTGTAGTCATAGACTATATGCTCTCCTGAGAAAGCACCTGCATCCTAGTACATGAGCAGGAGGAGGAAGTGTAGGTTTTTCCCCCAAAGAGATTTCTCCCTAAAAAATTTCAATTTGGGGTTATTATGAAATTTTTTAGAATAAAATATTTGAGATAATTGAAAGAAGGTACTCATCTACTGCCACCAAACTATTTACTCCCCCAAAGCAATACCTAAAAATGAGAAAGTAGGAAGATTTCTGTATCAAACTATCTAAAATATCAGGGCAGTATAATTCTAGCACACTACGGCCACTCAGTATGAAAGTGTACAACTCTAAAACACAAGAGCAAGATAGATATATTTCTGTCTCAAAAGGCATGGCCATTTTCACAAGGGAAGAAAGAGAGACTTCGGGGCTTTTTGCTTGTGCGCTTTCTCTAAGTGAAGATGATTACTTTTTTGATCTAGAAATTCAGCAAAAATGTTCCTGCCCTCCCATGCAGGCCTCAAAGGACTAGGAGTTGAGAGAACAGTAGCAGTAGCATCCACTTATTCCTAGAGAGATTAAGAAATAGGAACTTAATATCCTGCTTGCTCAAAGGGCTTAGGATATATTTTAGTCTAAAGATTTTAGAGATGCCAGAAACTGGCTGCTGAAGAGCCATAAAGAAATAGAAAGTATTCAAACAAATATTACATAGGTTCCCACTTTCCCATAAAAATGTCTAAAATATATTTTTGGAGGAACAGAGAGGGAAGGAGACAATGGAAGGCAATGACAGAAGAGGGTCTTCTCATGGCTTAAAAATATTTTAAAATTTTACATCTCTGGCCCATGTATTCTATATGTAGCCTAAGCAGATAATCACAAAGCAGTATACCAACTAAGGTTTTAATAAGGTGATGATGAGAGGAATATCTACTCCATAAGGTTTATAAGGAAAGTCCTTTATAAACTGTAAAGTGCTATACATATATATGAAAGAAGTACTACCATGATGATGGTAGGTCCAATCCAAGATTTGAGTCTAAACTACCTGAGAAACATTTTCTGAAAAAAAATTCAACAAGACTCATGTATGAAGCACCTACTATGTGCCAGGAGTCATGCTAAAATCTGAGGATAGAAAGAAAGGGAAAACCAGTCCCTGCCCTCAAGAAGCTCACACCGTAATGGGAGGGATGACATGTAAACAATTATGTACATTTCATATACATATATATATATACGTGCGTGCATGTGCGCGCGCGCACACACACACACACACAAAGAGTAAATTACAGCTAGTCTCAGAGGGAAGGCATTAACAACAAGAGGAACCAGGAAATTCAGGAGACAGAATGACAAAGACATTTCTCTTGAAAACTCTCATCAAAAGTATACTTTCTGGAGACTGCTGGGTCACATGACCAACAAGATGGAAGACTAAACATTTTCTCTGATCTCCTCAACCTCTCCAAAGCAGAAAAGTTATGTGCCAAATAAAAAGCAAGTTCAGCTGTCCCCCTGGTCTAGTATGCCTGGAATCCAAAAGGTTTTTTAAAAATCAAAGGAAAAAAAGAGAAATTGACACCTAACGTGAGCTTCCTCACCTTCCCCACCACCACCACACTGCCATCAGGGAGGCCCTACCAGCCCACATAAGGACATGGGCTTGCAGCAAAACCCAAGGACCCAATACATGAGCTGGCAACAAAACCCAAATCCACACTCCAGTCTCTGCCTCCCTCTTTCTAGTACCATGGAGATCAAACAGCCAGACTGCTTAATGCAGGACATGATAGCCAGTGCTTTAGTGAGCAGTGAGAGAGCAGAGGAACAGCAGGAAAGGAGCAGTCTGGGTCTGGGCTTGAAATAGAGCTCCATTCCACACCCTGCCTCCCTGCAGAGAACTGAAGAACAGAAGAAATGGGTGTGGGTGTGTTTGAGTGTGTGTGTATACGTACTAACCCTGAGGGAAAGAACTGGCCATCCATCTGTCCCACTAAAAGTCAACTGGGTCAGAGATCTAAGCTAGTGACTTTGAATTGCACAGGGAGAGAAGAAGCTGAGTCACTTTGAGATCCAAACTCCAGGGAAACCACCTCAGAAAACCACATTAGAGGGGAGGGAATCAGAGAGTGAGCAATAGGAGAAAATAAAAGAGCAAAAAACCAAAACAAAAATTATCAAATATCTCAGGACGAAGAAAATTTAAAGACCCTGAACATAAGCAGATAAATCAACAAGGAAAACATTAACAGAAGGAAATATGGCAAACAAATTTAGGCATCTATGAATAAATACTGAACAACAAAGGAAAATAATCCAAAACTTGGTGAGACAGAGAACCCTGTGGAACATGAAGAGAACATGGAACCATAACATCCTGTTACTGAGTGGTTAAAAAAATTAGAATTTAAGAATTTAAGCAGAATGTATGGCCTACACAGTAAAATAAGGGTCAGAACAAAAAAATTGTAATCTGCCATGGCAAGTCTCACCAAAGAAACAAAAGGGAGAGCAGACTGTGAATGCAAATACACAGAAGCAAAGGACTATATAGAAGAGAGAAGCAAAAAGCAATATAACTAAAAGAAAACATGGTCACTAATTTAGGCCAAACACACTGATCTCAAAGATAGGATTAGTAGAGACAACCTAAGGATCATCAGTATCCCAGAAGATCATGACGAGGCGAAAAACCTGAACACCATCAAGAAAGAAATGATACAAGACAACTACCCAGAACTTCGGAACACAGAAAATGAAATAACAACTGAAAGAATTCATGGATCACCTCCAGAAAAACCACTCAAAGCAGTAAACAAATTCCATAAAGAATCAGGAGAAAGATCTTCAAATAAAAAGGAATTTGGCTATAATATTCCTGAGAGTTTTCATTTTGGGATCTCTTTCAATTACTACTTTACCCTCTCATTCTTGGATTTCATTTACCTTAATAATTTCTTGAAAGATGCTGTCTAGACTCTTTTTTTGATTATGGCTTTCAGGTAGTCCAATAATCTTAAATGATCTCTCCTGTACCTTTTTCCAGTTCAGTTGTTTTTCCAATGAAATATTTCACATTTTCTTCTTTTTCATGGAGTCATTAGCTTCCCCTTGCCCAACTGTAATCTTTAAGGAGTTATTTTCTTCAATTAGCTTTTGTACCTCTTTTTCCATTTGGTCTAAATCTACTTTTTAAGAGTTGTTTTCTTCAGTGAATTTTTGTACATCATTTTCCATTGTTTTGTGCTTCTCTTCCCAAGCTATTGACTCTTTTTTCACGACTCTTGCATCACTTATTTCTTTCCCTAATTTTTCTTCTACCTCTTATTTGATTTTTAAAATCCCTTATGAGCTCTTCCAGTTCTTTTGGGGCCTGAACCCAATTTATATTTCTCTTTGAGACTTTGCATGTAGGTGTTTTGACATTGCTGTTCTCTTCTAAATTTGTGTTTAATCTTCTCTGTTGCCATAGTAGCTTTCTATGGTCAGGGTTCTTTGTTGTTTTTGTTCATCTTCCTACATACTATGTGACTTTCAAAGTTTCGTTCTGCTCCTGGGATACAGGGGGTACTGTCCCAAGCTTCTTGAGCCAGGGGCCTCTGGGCCTGGATGCTCACCTGCTGTGACAGGGCCTTCAGTGGCAGAAAACAAGTCAAGACATCTGGCAATGGCTCAGGATGCAGCAGAAGACCCTCGCATCTTTAACATCTAACCAAGCTCTAGATGCTCCAGAGCACCCGCTCCAGTCACCTTCATGGCTGTTGAAACAAACTGTTCTTATCCGCCCACTCTGCTGAGGGAAGTCTTCGCAGGCCCAGGGCAGACAATCCCCTAACTCACCAGACAGGTTTGAGGCCTGCAGGTTACCCTCAACCTGGTTTAGCCTGTCTACCTTAACGGTTTACCAGGGTGTGACTGCTGTATGTGCTATAGTGTCTTGGAGCCACAGGGGAGAACTGGGTGATCCGCTGGATACCAAAGGTAGAAAGCAACCCTGAAAAGGGCTTGGTGACCCTCACACCAGAGCTACTAGTCTTCCCTGAACACCTCTATACCCCTATGTAATAAACAGAGAAGCACAGAAAGATCTACATGAACTGATGCAGAGCCAAGAAAGCAACATACACGGTAATTACAATATAAATGGAAAGAACTACCATATGCCAGAAAATCCTAAGTTAATGTAGCAAAATTATAAAGATCGAGCAGGATTAAAACGAAGAGATGTAAGAGGACATCCACAATCTACCCCTTCACAGAGGGGGCCATCCACAGGTATTATACATTTCACATGTTTTCACGCTTTTTAACTGTATGAACCAGTTGTGCTGATTATTTTTTCTCTTTAAAAAATACCATTTGTTATAAGGGGGATGGCTTTCTTGAAGGGAAAAGGAGAGAGATACCTGAGATGACTGTGATCATGCAAGAAACAGAAGACATCAATAAAAACTTATTTTTAAAAAATATACTTTCTAGGGGCGGAGCCAAGATGGCGACTGGAAAGCAGTAACTGGCGTGA
>JAQQSZ010003888.1:0-14317 GCA_028646595.1 Phalanger gymnotis
CCTACTGAAAACACCATGGCAGAAGTCCATGAGAGGCAAGTCAACAAAATGGCCTGATTTAGAGAGGGAATTGAAGATATGGATTGAAGAGCAAAGGGCAATTGGAATTCCTGTGTCCACAAAGATGGTTCAGCATGAGGCAAGAAGAATTGTTGATGAAAAAAGAAGTTACTGATTTCAAAGGAAGACACAATTGGTGCTTCAGGTTCATGAAACAGAATGGACTAAGCATGCATACATGCACCAAACTTGCCCAAAAGATGCCTGAAAGCTATGAGCAGAAGAATAAAACTTGAGTTCAATGACCGTATGTAACACATTTTTTTTCAAATTTCAGGCCCCAAAATTAAGGTGCATCTTATACATGGGGAAATACGGTATATTTTCCACAGCTTTTTCTCACAGCATTCCTGTGATATAGGTAATTTGTTTCATTATTCCAATTTTAGAGTCATCACTGCATTGTAGTTAAAAGGCTGACTTTGGATTCTAGAAGATCTGGGTTCAAGTCTTACCTCTGACAGTTACTAGCTGTTTAACGTGGCAATCAAATTCTCCATGGCCCGAGTAACCATATAATACCATAAGCTACTTTCTTGCCTGGTTAAGCCATGTCTGTCTCAATGATGAAATTATGCATCTCTAAGTCCAGAACAAGAATAAATAAATGAAGGAAGGGATGAATGCATGGATAGATGGGTAAGACAGATAAATTAATAGATAAATACATTGAGAGATGATAGATTGATTAGAGAGATAGAGATTAGATAGATAACAGAAAGTGAGAGAGACAGAGACAGAGACAGAAAAAGAGAGAGAGAGACAGAGAGAGGGAGAGAGAGAGGGAGACAGAGAGAGAGAGAGACAGACAGAGAAAGACAAAGAGAGAGAGAAAGATTGAGAGAACATTTGACAGATGAGGAAACAAACTAACAAACTCAAAAGAAATGAAGTGATTTGCCCTTGGTCCCACAGCAAAGGAAGTGTCAGTCAGGTTTATAATCCGAATCTTTATACAGTAGAACACTTTATAAACCATAAAGCATTATTAAAAGCCTTAGATAATACTACTAGGTACATTACTCCTAATGCCTTGCACAGTACTTAGCACAGTAGTTACTCTACACCTATTTACACATTATCGTTATGTGGGCATGAACCTGGAACTCTGAGTTACAAATATATGTATTGAGAAATACATACTTAAAAAAAATCTCAGACACCTTATTTTCTTTATTTCTCTTCCATCCTAAAACTTGTGAAAAGTTCCCTGATCCCAACACATTCAGTTGTACTTTAAAATTTCTGCCTGATATCAGAGTCAAATTACTTACTCCATTCTAGCAGACCAGTAATATAAGTGTACTTCATCTTTTTGAATGGAGTATTAACTGTGAGAGCGTATAGAGCCATATTCAAAATCAGGTAGCCCTGTGTTCGAATCTCGCCTCAGATGCATACTGTCTTTGTGCTCCTGAGCAAGTTCCTTAACTTCTCCAGCGTCCAGGCAAGTCTCTGAGACTATGTATTGTAGAGAAGGTGTAGACCTGCATTGGTAAAAGGAATTTCCTTTATTAATGAAATCACTCCATCAGTACTCCCATCCCCAATCTTAAATGTATTTGGAGGCCATTGTAAACTATCTTTTTAAAAATCTAAATTGAAATTTTATGTTTGATAAATTTGAATTTTCATATCAATTGGAGCTTCTAAAATTGTGGAAAAAACTTAAAATTTACTTGAATTTGAAAGGTTATTTGACCTTAAAAGAACTTAGCCCTATTTCTGGAAATGAAACTATACCGATGATGGATGATTAACTCCTATAGTTCTGCAAATAATGTTATTACTTGTCAATAGACAACGATCTAGAATACAGGTCAAACAGTTTTGACTCATTCCATAATGTACTTTTATTATCTTTACAGCTCTTAGAAAGAAGAAATAATTTGGCACAAATGTATTACATCCCTGTTGAAAAATACTTCTGTCATATCTTTAGCTATTTACCACAGAAGTAGACTATATCATGACTATTTGCATGGCATAGAATAAAGACAGATTCTAGGAAACTTATTTCATATAAGTGAGACTGGAAGCTGGCATACAGGCAGAGAGAGGAGAAAGGAAAATGAATCTCTCACTCATGTTCACTAGAATGAAGCCCATGTAAAGGAGATACATAGATAAGATATCACTAGGAACAGTTTCCTCATAATACAGTTCTGTGATATGACTAGCTTCATGCAAATACATACCAAGAAAAAAAAAAACACAGATTAAAGTAAATGCTTGAGGAATAATTGGACCGTTCCAGTATAAGCAACTATCAGAGTGCAGTGACAATACAGGTTAGCGAAAGGTCTCAATTATGTAATATTTGTTCACAAACACTGCTTTATTCATTTCAGCTATATAGAGTAATTTGAACTAAGCAAGGATTATTTCTTTTCATAATTATTGTACATAAATATAAAGAGGATCTGTTATTTCATCAATGTCGGAAAGGACCCAGTGTGGGAACTTCCTATACCCAGGCACCAACTGACCTATTACTTGGTAGGTGAATCCTAGGGAGTTGCCTTGAAATTTAGAGATGTTTAGTGGCTTTGGGCGTGGATTTAGGAAGACTATCTTAAAGTTCTGCCTTTCAACACTTTAGCTGGGTGACCTTGGGCAAGTTACTTCTTTCTGTGCCTTAGTTTCTTCATCTATAAAATGAGGTCTTTGGAGTTTATGACCTCATAGGTCCCTTGATGCTCTACATTATGATTCAGTGACTCCAAGCCTAGTGCTCAACTCACCCCAAAGCAGTGCAGTCTTTGAATAGATAAGCAAGATTCATAATTAGCATATCAACAACTAAAAGGTGTGTCACTGTTTCTAGGTTAAGCATTTGTTGGTGTCAACATTTTTTAGACTGCATTTTGATTCTGCCATTTACATCCTCCTCAGAGGCTAAAACCCTTTAAGGACTGGATCCTGGGTTCTGAAAAGCTATGTTCACAAACTTCAAGTACACAGCACTGGAAAGGCAAATAAGGTCAAAGATGACTGTGTCTGTTGCTGACCAGTAGCCTAGATAAATTTGGAGATCACCAGGATGATCGAAAAGAGAGTGAGGATTTTTTTTTTGTCCTCCATGACTCTCTAAAACTAGGTAGTCCCTATACTGATTAAACTATAGCTCCTTTAAACATTGAAACATGCTTTCATTAGTGAATCATTTTCTCTTATGAGAAGTATAAAAGGGAGTCAACAGCTCGAGTTTTTATTTTCAAAGAGGTAACAGGGTGGAATAAAGGCTGGACCTGGATGTGGAGTTCCGACTCATTCTCAGACACTTACTAGCTCTATGACCCTGGGCAAGTCACTTGAGCTCTATCTACCTCAGTTTCTTCATCTGTAAAGTGGAGATTTGGTAGCTACCTCATAAAGTTGTGAAGATGAAATGAATTGTTTGTAAAAGGCTTTGCAAATTGTAAAGCACCTACAAATGCAATTTATTGTTATTATAGATATTATCTATTTATAATATATGCTGTGCCACATCTCCCCATCACCATAATTAAAGTCACTCAAGTTTCTGCAAAATAACATTTCTGACACTTTGGTTCATGTTACTAAAATGCTCTGCATATAAATCCATATAAATTCACCTCAGTTATTGTGAGGTGAACACCCCAAATTCTACTTGATATCAAAGATTCTGAAGTAGTACATTTGAAATGAAGTTTTACAATAATTAAAGTTGTTATCAGTCCCAAGCAGTCAATGTTTCCAGATAATCCCATGTCTATTGAGTACACAGAAGAAGCTTGACATTCTTTTTGCTGAATAGATGATGTAGTGAGATCCAAATGCTTTAAGGACACAAACATATTTATTGTCTCTTGGACTTATAATATCCTGTCTTAGGACCATTTGGTAGAAGAGAGAATGCAGGCTTTTGTTATCTAATTCATAATTCAAATGCTTTGTACATCAGGTCATCTTGTGACCACAATTGCGGTTGTTTTCTTTTTCTGTAAGACAGGGTTAGAGCATAATCAATGTTTTTGAACTTGACAGCTAATGCTTGCTTGGCATAATTTGTATATTACTTTCTTTAGAAACAGAAAAGCCCAGTCCCAATTGAACTTTTTGAATATGAAGATTGCTGCCACATTCAATATTGAGGGTTCCTTTATCTTTTAGGATGGTGATTGTTAAGAAATATTAAAAAAAAAAGTTCAGAGCAGAAAATATTGCCACTGTAGCCTACAGGGTAAATTTGAAACAATTATATCTTGCTTTTGATTTATTACTCCACAAATGTAAATATATTTCTTTGAATTTTATTCAGTGAGTGCAAAATAGCAAAAATAGCTCAGTGTGATTATCACAGAACCTAAATCCATGCCACACGGTTGTATCCACTGCTCAGCCACTAGGGTTTTAAATATTTCTGACATCCTCAGGTAGAAGATAATGAATGGAAAATTAATTTATATCCTCTTTCTGCTACCCCTCCCTATCTACTTCCTTACTTCATCCTCCCTCTTTCTTCTTTCTTTCAATGAATCAATCAACCAGCATTTATCTACCTGCTAAGTGTCCCATACTAAATATAGGTTTTTGTTCAGTTTTTTCAGTTGTGTCTGACTCTTTGTAACCACCTTTGGGATTTATCTGTCAAAGATACTGGAATGGTTTGCCATTCCCTTCTCCAGTTCATTTTATAGATGAGGAAACTGAAGCAAAGTACAGGGGAACACAGCCAGAAAAACATGTGAAGCTAGATTTGAATTCAGGAAGATGAGTCATCCTTGACTCTAGGCCCTGTCTTGCTTTATCTCTTGTGCCACTTGCATATAAAGGTTCAAAGAGGGTTAGTGACACACTTGCATACAAGAGTGAGACTTGCTTTCCTTAAGGAGTTTTTATTGTACTATGGGAATAGGACAACTGGTTTCTCTCTCTCCTTCACCTTGTTTCCTTCTTCTCTACCCTATCTCTTCTCCTCTCACCCCCTTCTTTCCTCTTTTTTTCCTCTCATTTCTCCTCTTTTCTTCTCTTCCTTCTTCCTCTCTTCTTTCCTAATGTCCTAGGTCTCCTTTTTTGTTTCCTTTCTGCCTGCTTGTCTCCCTCCTCCCTTCCATTGCTCTCTCTCCTCCCTTTCCCCTGCACCTCTTTCTCTCATTTACACTGTCTCTTCCTTCCTCTCCCATTCCCACTCTCCCCTAACCTCTATCTTCCTGGAATCTTTGCAGAGAATGGATGGCTCAAAAGATAATACTCATGTATTTGATTACCAACAAGAATGCTAAGATTTCTTGGCTGAGTGATTTTGCAGGCAAATGATTACTAAGGTGGTGCAGATTATAATAACACATTGGACACCCTGCCAGAGTTCAATAATAATCATTGCTTTTTATTATGTGTCATGAATTTAATTGTAATAATATTACTAGATCCATCTAGGTTTTATCCACTACTAGACAGGTATTATAGTTTAACTTGGATGCATCTGATGAGCTGATCAAAACTCAAGTACTGTCCCTTGACAGCGGGCATCTCTTCAAGCACCTAATTATAATGAAATCACTTTGCTATATAATAAGTCAACTGAGGAAGGTGAATTTAAAGTGTGCGTTAAGATTTAGAGATGACCTGGAATCTGGATGTCTGCCTTATGCCTAGATTTTTTGCTGTAGGTCAGGTAATATCCAAGAATAGTCATGTAGATATATTCAGAGAATAAATATCAGTCTACATTCACTACATTTCTCCTTTTATGAATGTAGCAGCATTACAACACAAGCTGACATGGTACTATAATCCTGATTCTATGTACCATATTTCCCCATGTATAAGACACACCTTAATTTTAGGGCCTGAAATTTGAAAAAAAAAATGTATTACGTAAAGTTATTGAACTCAAGTTTTATTCATCATAAAATTCATACAACTCCTCATCACTATCAAAACAAACATCCATTAGCTTGTCTTCATCTGTGTTTGGTGACGAATCACTGTCTTCATATATTGCCTCCTCCTCAGTTCCTTCTATGCCATTTGAAATGCCACACTTCTTAAATGACTTGACAACGATCTCAATCTTGATATTATCCCAGGATCTTTTCACCCAGGTACAAACTTCTCCTATAGTTGGTTTTTTCACTCTTGCCTCTCATGGCCTTCTTCTGCATTTTCAGTAGGGTTTCTTCTTTCTGTAGCCAGTCTCAGATTGTTTTCTCAGTTGGAGGAGGACCAAACTTATGTTCAGCAGCACGATTTCCATTCACTTTTGCAAACTGGATCACTTTTAACTTGAATTCAGCACTGTACAAAAATCTTTTCTGAGCCATTTCAGGGCAGAACGTGACAAAATGTAACCTAATACACCGGTAACAAATGCGAAACAGTGAGATCAAAGTCAACAAGCACGAAAAAGTGGGAAATGCAAGTAAAAAAATTTACAACCACTGTATAAGACACACCCCATTTTTAGACCCCAAATTTTTTGAAAAAGAGTACATCTTATACGTGGGGAAATATGGTAGATTGTAAAGGAACAATAAGATCCACATATTTCTTTTCTGATTTAAAAAAGCTTCTCTCATCCCCATTGATAATTCTCAGTTCAGGGGCAAATTTGATAATATCCATCAAAGTCTTGGCACATTCAGTACAGGCTGGGACCATATATACAAAGATGCCTACAAAATAGTTCAAATATTATGAAATCATCAGAAGAGTGCTCTATAATACATAGGGCTTCACTTAACTAGCACATATATCTTAGGGTCAATTTCATTACAAGACTTGAAGTGGGTTGGAAGAACGGGAAGAGCTTCATGTTTTGAATTGGGAGAGAGAAGCTGTTTGAGGTCTGTTTTATTATTATCTTCTCTCCTTTAAGTTGTGCTTCCTTAGGTCCCCATTTAAGAAAATTGTAGTTGAACTTGTCAGAATAGTCTTCTCTCAAGCTATTGTCCTTCTCCAAACTTAATTCTGATGGTAGACATCACTTCCTGGGCATAGCAACCTTTGATATTATTAGGAGATTTTCTAAGTCTTTTTTTTTTCAACGGGAGAAGGCAGGGCAATTGGGGTTAAGTAACTTGCCCGAGGTCACACAGCTAGTAAGTGTGTCAAGGGTCCGAGACCAGATTTGAGCTCAGTTCTTCCTGACTCCAGGGCCAGTGCTCTCCTACCTCACTGTACCACCTACACCTAGCTGCCCTTGAGAATTTCTAAGTAAAAAAATCCCGTAAACCAAGTGGAAGTAAAGGTTAGTCTGAACCTGTAGCTGTCAGCCTTATGCCTCAGCTCTCTGCTAATAATATGCTATGTGACCTTGAGGAACTTCTCCCCACACTTGCAATATGAATGTCTGGACATAGCCTCTACCTTTGATGATAGTAATTTAGAGATATGGGGTTCTTAGACTGTCATATAGCTATGCCCTCCCAATTTTTCTAGATTGGGAAACTGAGGCCTGGTGAAAGGTAGTAGTGTTGGGGGTTGAGAGAGATGAGGTCCAGGAATCCCAAGACTGGAGTTCCCAGATGGAGTCTTTGAGGGGGAATACCCCTCAAGGACCTGAGTACTGGAGAGGGTTGGGGTCATGTGGAATGAATTCATGATCTCAAGCATTCTTTAAGTCAAGGTGGCAAAGATTTATTACACTTTACAATGGGCAAGAGATCTTAGGGAACCTGCAACCTTACAGAGATGCAAGAAAAGGTTTTATACAATATTTGGGAGTGAAATCTGTCAATTAGGTGTTTGGGGATGGGATTAGGGAGTGGTTAAGCAATGGTCAGTTCTTAAAGGAACATGCACTTTTTGTATCTACTTCACAAGTATCTTACCCAGAGTTCACTGGGAAATAGTTCAAGGGGGGGGGGGCAACCTGGAGGTGTGATTTTGACTGTGAAATTTCATTAAGTCAACTAACAGTCAGGGCTGACTCAAATATCCAGGTGGCTTCCATCAAACATCTTGTTAGACAAGATGAATGTAAGGGAGTATACATTTGACTATGTCTAGGACACATATCAGTAACATCAGTAAGTAGCAAATATCATTATGGCCCAGTGCATAGCCAATTAGCCTGTACACAGGGAGTCCAATAAATTCTGTAGGTGCAGCTGGCCACAGTATCAGAAGGAGAGATATGTGTTTTGCTAAGGCATGCTGCCCTTGCACTGCAGAGGAACCGCATGAGACAGCATTTTGAGGCTAGGGAGAGATGTGATTTTAGAGTTGGATATGATTTTGGAACTGGAGTCCAAAGCAGAGGCTAAGGACAAATGTGATGTTAGAATTAGGGTCATCACAAGCACCCAAGCACCCCATCAGTAGTTTATCTACGATCACATATATAATAAGTCAAAGAAGCAGGACTTGAACCCAGGTCATCTGAGTCCAAATCCAATACTTTTTTCTACAACACCACTTTGATTCCCAAAATGAGCTCAAGTGAAAAAAGAATTATTGTGAGTGGGATATTTAACCCAGAGGAAAGGTAATTCAGGGGGGAACATGATCCTTGCCTTCAAACATTTAAAGGGTTTTCATATGGAAGAAACTTTATACATTCTCCTTGGATGCAGAAGCTAGAACTAGAATCTTTGGTAGAACTTGCATAAAACCAGATCTCTACTATAAGTAAGGGGGAAAAATAATAACAGCCACTTATAAATAGCCTAACAATCTGAGCTATCCCCAAATGCCCTGGTTTTCCTCAAGAAATAATGAAGACTTTTCAGTGAAAGCTAGAAGCCCACTTACTGGGGATTTGGAGAAGGTATTCCTATTGGGAACAGCTAAAACCAGATAACCTCTGAGGTCCTGGCTGACTCTGAGATCCAGTAACAGTCTGTACTGATTGCTTACTCCTTTTAAGGCACACTATGATACTTTTACTATAGACGCTGAGCACCGAAGCACATTACCATACCTACACACTCACACACACACACACACACACACACACACACACACGGGTATATATATATACACACACACATATATACACGTATATATATGTATATATACACACACATACTCATATGTTTATATATATACATATACATATATATATCACATATATGTAATATCTCTCTCTATCTCCATATCTAATCACTAAAATCAGTTTATCCTGGAAGCCTCTAAGTACATGGCCAGTAAGGTAACATTTCATAAGCTCATGTAAGTGGCCTTCAAATGGGCTCTGATTTGAGGCTATTTGTTCTCAATTTGCTTATAAAGACTTAGTTAAACTATGATTTGGGAAGATCTTTGGATATTTTTGGAATTGATATCTCATCAGAGTGTGGGAACCCTAATACCTTTGATAAGGAACTGATGAGGACATATGAGGAGGCATACATTTTAAAGAATACTGATTCTAGGAAAATGGCAGAGTAGGTCAGAAAATTCCAAGCTTTCCAGATTTCCCCCAAAAGCAGACAAAATAATGCTTAGGGTGAATGTGTAGGGGAAGTAGGTGGGGAGAGGGAACTCTCATAGACAATTTCCCAGATAGAGTGTGTTTGGGTCAGAATATTGTAATGTATGAAATGATTAGCTGGTGGGTTTAGAAAAAATGTGGAAAGACTTAGACTTATGAAGGAAGACGCTGTCTACCTTCAGAGAAACAGATGACAAATGGAAATAAGCATAATACAATCTTATGTATACGCTTTTGAGTGTATATGGGTATATATGTGTATGTTTATGGATATCTATGTATATGTATGCGTGTGTATCTATACATAGACACACACACTTAATTGTAGCCTTCTTGAATGAGGAGGGAAAAATAAAGTAAAAAGTATACAGCAAGGCAGCTAGGTGGCACAGTGAGTAGAGCACTAGCCCTGGAGTCAGGAGGACCTGAGTTCAAATCTGTGCTCAGACACTTGACCCATGTACTAGCTGTGTGACCTTGGGCAGGTCACTTAACACTTGCCCTGCCCCCTCCCCCCCCAAAAAAGTATGCAGCAGGGGACATAAGAAAACATGCAAGGAAGCAAAGAAAGCTGTCCGATTTTGAAAGTAATATGTAGTATTCATTATGTATGTGGGTTTTCTTGAAATGGAAATTCATTGCTTCATATTGACTCCCCTCATGTTTTGTTATGTACATGGTAATGATTTTTTTCTTATTTTGTATTTATTTAAAATAAATTTAAAAATTATGAAAAGGAGTAATACTAACATTTTGAGATTTTTAAGGCATATACAATATCAGAAATAAATACTTGCTTCTGCCCTTCATTGTCCCTCCAGGCTTTGGGTTTTGGCAGTTGTGAAATTTTATAAATATCAACAAGCATTTGTAAAGAACCTACCAGGCACTGAGCTTAATGCTGACAATATGGAGACATCAATGAAATAGTTTCTACTACTGAAGTAACTTACATTCTACCAAGGTGGTACAAAATGCTTATATATAGGATAGGCCAAATACATAAAAAATAATACAAAGTAATTTTTTTGAGGGGAGAAGAAGGTAGTGGAAACTATGGAGATCAGGAAGCCTTCATGTAGAAAGTGGCACTTAAAGGGTAGAGGGAAGAGGAGGAAGTATATTCCAGGTACAGTAGAACCTTGGTTTATGAATTTAATTCATTTGGAGAGTCTGTGCATCATGCAATTTATCCATATTACAAAGTTAATTTTCCCATAGGAAATAATGTAAAGTTGGATATCGGTACCACATCCCCCAAAATATTAATATAAAAATAATTATTTATGATTTTAGTGAGTTTTTTTTGCCCCTAATGCACTTGAAATACAATAGCAATGATTAGTACACAATATAAATGGAAAATAAAACATTTTTTTTTTTGAGGCCGCGACAGATACACAGATTTATTTGGGATCTTTGTACATTTAAACCAATGAGAGTCACCTGTCTCCAAACAAACATTTTTGGTCTTTAAAGTGACAAAAGGAAGAAAAAAATCCCAACTCTCCCCACCCCCACCCCCTCACCCCATGTCTGTTCCTCTGTTCTCTTTACTTGGCTGTGACACTGAGGAGGGCCAAGCTGGTATGGCTATTGGCGTGGAGGAGGCCCCCATGGTCAGGGGCTGGAAGACCAGGTCATGCTGATGGGCAGGGAAGCAGCCGAGTTGGGGGTGAGGGGTGGGGTGGGGAGGGGGGCCAGTAGCGCTCAGGCCAAGGCCTGTGAGCAAGAAGGAGGGGCCTAGAAACAGGGGAGGGGGCTGGCCCAAAAACTGGAGAGGAGTGTCTTCTTCAAAGCAGCAGCAGCAGCAGCAGCAATATGTTCACGTGTCCCCTTCTGGCCCAGGGATCTAAGGTGACTTGGTATTTTGAATCAGGAATAAATACATTCAGAGTGGGTGAGTGCAGCCCTCCCTGCTGGGCATCTAGCTCTCTGAACCATTTCCCCTTGTCCAGGCCAGGGTTATTGCTTGGAAGGAGAATCTCCTTCCGTGACAACATTGGGGATTTCAACTTAGGGAGTGCTCTCTCTTATGCTACTTTCACTAAAAGTAAAACTAACCCTACTGCCTCCACTATTTTTTTTTTTTGTTTTTTAGAATCACTTTCATGTTTTGACTCACTGATTTCTTGTTTCAAGTCCAAGCATGATGTTCATACTGCGAATTTTTGTTCATCCTGCACGACAAATTTTGTGAAAAACTTTTCCTCATCCATTGACTCATCTGTAAGCCAGGTAACTTGTAAACTGAGGTTCTACTGTATTGGGGACAGACCATGCCTCAGGAACATGAGATGGAAAGATCCTCAAGTGAAACTTTAAAGAGGCCAGTTTGGCAGGGCCATCGTGGGAGTGAAGGAAGTAAGGAAACAAGCATTTATTAATCATCTATTATATTTTAGGCACTATGCTAAGTACTATACAAATATTTACTTCAATTGATTCTCACAACAACTCTGGGAAAAAGGTGCTATTATTATCTTCATTTTGCAATTGAGGAAACTGAAACAAAACAAAGTTAAGTGACTTGCCAAGATAGCTTTTAAGTATCTGAGGCAGAGATTTGAACTCATTTCCTCTTGACTTTAGGCCCAGTACTCTCTCCACTGCACCAACTGACTGCCTCTGAGTGAAAGTGGGTATTTTATTATAAGAGTGGGAAGGTTTGGTTAGAGACAGGTTATGGGAAGCTATAGAAGCCAAAGGGAAGAGTTCATATCTGTTTACAAAGGCAACAGGGAGCTGCTAGCGTTTATTGCAGCAGAGCGGCACAGTGGATAGAATTCTGGATCTGGAGTCAGGAAGACTCATCTTCATGAGTTCAAATATGGCCTCAAACAATCACTTGGCTGTGTGACCCTCGGCAAGTTACTTAACACTTTTTGCCTCAGTTCCTTGTCTTAAAATGAACTGGAGAGGCTAATGGCAAAGCAGTCAAAGTGTCTTTGCCAAGAAAACCCTAAATGAGGTCACAGAGAGTCAGACACAACTGAACAAATAAAGAGTTTATTGAGTAGGACAGTAACATGGTGAGATCAGCATTTTATGAAAATCAAATTGGCAGCTTTTACTTGAGTGAAAGAGACTTGTAGCAATGAGACTAACTAGAATGATATTGTAATAACAACAACAATAATTAATTATAATAACAAGGCCTAAATGGTCCTTAGTCAAAAGACTCTTTATATTTATGATTATAAGTGATTCTGAAGATCTAAATATATTTTGAGGATTAACAATTACTCATTTAAGGATTTTTGTGTCATTTTCCTCTTTTCAATAAAACTTTCTTCAGTATATTGAAATAAATTTGATTCAATCCCGGGGTGGAGACTAGATGGCAGCTGGAAAGCAAGGACTTGCATGAGCTCCCACCGAGGTCCTTCCAAACACCTATAAAAAATGACTCTGAACAAATTCTAGAACTGCAGAACAGAATTCATGAAATAGCAGAGGGAAGAAGGGCTCCAGCCCAGGACAGCCTGGATGGGCATGGGGTAAGGTCTATTGCACAGGGCTGGGAAGCGGAGTGGAGCAGACCCCAGCATGGACTGCATGGACCAATCAGACCGGGAGCCAGGCAGAACAGGCCCTAGTGCCCTGAATCAGTGAGCAGTGGCAGTTACCAGACTTCTCAACACACAAACACCAAAGACAACAGAGAAGGTTAGTGGGAAAAGCTGCTGGCACAGTGTGAAAGGAGTTGGTTGCTCAGCCATGACCCTGGGGGGAAGCGGAGGTGGTGCAGCTACAGAACTATAGCTGCAGTTATTTCCTGCCCCAGGCCCACCTGGTGGGAGGAATTAAGGGGCGGATTTGAGCAGGAGTGCAGAGCTAGCTTAGAGCTGAGTCTAGTCCACTCCAGCTTGGCGGTTCTTGGGGGAGGAGTAGTGCTGGTGTGGTAGAGCTTGCTCTGTAGCTCTGAAAACAACAGCACAGCCCCTCAAGCTTGGGACAAAGTACTCTCTACTCTATAAGCAGTCATACCCTGACAAAAAACTCAAGGGTCAAGTAAGTTGGTTGGGAACACAGCCAGGCAGTGAAAACGGACTCAGATTCAGACTCAGACTTTGGAATCTTTCTTTGGTGATAAAGAAGACCAAAACATACAGCCAGAAGAAGTCAACAAAGTCAAAGAGCCTACATCAAAAGCCTCCAAGAAAAACATGGTCTCAGGCCATTGAAGAGCTCAAAAAGGAGTTGGAAAAGCAAGTAAGAGAAGTAGAGGAAAAATTTGGAAGACAAATGAGAGTGATGTGGGGAAACCATGAAAAACAAAGGAGACCCCAAAAAATACTGAAGAAAATAACACCTTAAAAAAACAGACTAACTCAAATGGCAAAAGAACTCCAAAAAAGCCAATGAGGAGAAGAATGCCTTCAAAGGCAGAATTAGCCAAATGGAAAAGGAGGTCCAAAAGACCATTGAAAAAAAATACTACCTTAAAAATTGGACTGGAGAAAGTGGAAGCTAGTGAATTTATGAGAAATCAAGATATTATAAAGCAGACCAAAGGAATGAAAAAGCGGAAGACAATGTGAAATATCTCATTGGAAATACCACTGACCAGGAAAATAGATCCAGGAGAGATTATTTAAAAATTATTGGACTACCCGAAAGCCATGATCAAAAAAAGAGCCTACATATCATCTTTCAAGAAATTATCAAGGAGAAGTGCCCTGATATTCTAGAGCCACAGGGCAAAATATAAATTGAAAGAATTGAATTGAAAGAATCCACAGATCGCCTCCTCAAACAGATCCCAAAAAGAAATCTCCTAGGAATATTGTCACCAAATTCCAGAATTTCCAGGTCAAGGAGAAAATACTGCAAGCAACCAGAAAGAAACAA
>JAQQSZ010003889.1:0-14317 GCA_028646595.1 Phalanger gymnotis
GGGAGGGAAGAAAATCTGGAACCCAAAATTATGTAGAACTGTATGTTGCAATCTAAAAATAAAAAAAAATGGAAAAAAAAGTAAACAAAATAAACAAAAGCCAAACTCCTCAAGTGCACCCCCAAACTAAGTACTAAGGATCCCATTTTGCCTTAGGGACAACAATTACCCATTTTGTTTTTTGTTTGTTTTTTTTTCTATAATGTAGATGTTTTTTTTTTGTTTGTTTGTTTAGGGAAGCTTCCAGAAGACATGAATCATTTTCAGTATTTTGTCTTTGTATAACCAGTGCCTTGCACTTGTTGATTCTTTTGCTGATGTTATCGAGGGACTAAATCACCAAAATGTTATATATATCAACACTTTCTGTAGTAGTGAAGAACTTGAAACAAGGCAGTGTTCAGCAACTGGGGAAAGGCTAAACAAATTGTGTTATATGAACGTAATACGGGTAAAGAATATTGAATAAGTGAAGTGATTTGGAATGAAAGCAGAACCAAGACCAATATAAAGCTACAACAATTTAAACGGAACAATAAAATGAAACTTAATATTGTGTAATTAATGACCTAGGCTGTCCATAGGGAAAGGATAAGAAAATTTACTTCTCTCTCCTTTGCAGAGGTGGGGACTATTGGTGTAGAATGTTATTACACACTAAGATTTTATGACAGGCTTAGTTTTGCTGAACTATTGAGCTTTTCTTTTTCATTTTTAAAAAATTCTCTATTAAAAGAAATGGCTTTCAGGATATGTTCAGAAATGAAAATAACAGAGAAATAAATACATCAAGGAAATGAAAAGCTGCATACCAAAATTTTAAGGACTTGTCAAGTGGAAGAGGTTTGAGATTGGTTCTCTTTTACGCACATAAGGCAATAATAAGAGATAACCTGGTTTAGTGTCCTTGGAGCCATAAAAACTTGGGGTCCCTTATCTGCTCGTCATGAACCTATCCTTCATGACCCTTTCCCGTCCATTGGGGTTTTCTTGGCAAAGATGCTGGAGTGGTTTGTCATTTTCCCTCTCCAGCTCATTTTATAGAAGAGGTAACTGACCCAAACAAGGTTAAATGACTTGCCCAGGGTCACAACAGCTAGTAAGTGTCTGAGGACCATTTTGAATTCAGGAAAATGTCTTCCTGGCTCCAGGGCTGGCACTCTATCCACTGCACCCTGTCTCTCCTAACAATTAGAACTATTCAAACATGGAGTGGGGATACCTGCAGAGTTCCATCTCCCTGGAGGTCTTCAAGCAAAGGCATGAATATTTTAAGAAATTCTTTTTCTGGAGGGGGGCAGGGTATGAGTTTGACTAGATGCCCCTGAGGTTTTGTCTCTGAAATGCCATGACCTTTGTTATTTTTACTCCCATCAAGCTTAATACAGACCTTCATTGCTAATTGCCAAGGTATCATCAGTTTCCTAACAGGTTTTTGCCCTTTTACTCTCGACCTCTTTCACACTTCTATCAAAATGATTCTTAGCCAGAAATCTGGTCATGTGACTAATCACTCAAAAACCTGCAAACTATGTTTACAGAGTAAACTTTCCACTCCTTTGTCTGACATTCTCCACAATTTGGTGCTAGCCTGAATATCCAGGAACATCTCAAAAACTTCCCAGCAGTCCAGAAAAATTGCTTAGATTTTTGGAACACCCTGTATAATTTCATTGTTTCTTGATCTTACTTCAAACTCTGATTTATGCCCTTGCTGTTCCCCATACCTAGAATTAGTTCTGAATTCAGACAACCTGAGTGCAAATTTATGTGACCCTGGGCAAGTCACCTTGTATCACAGGGCCTTAGTTTCCCCATCTATATAGAAGGGATTGGACTTAGACACTACCCTAAGATTCTTTCAAGTTTTAAAACCATAAGGAATGGTTATATAGGGCCTCTGCCGTGTCCCATCTGCCAATATAACCTCAAAAGCCTAGTCTTTTTCTAATTTCTCCATTTTTTAAATTTTTTCTAATTTTTCTAATTTCTCAATCTTACCTTCTCCAAGTTAAACATATCCAAGCTGGCCTGTGATAGAAGTATTAAGGAGCAATTAAAAGGTTATTTTTAAAGTGTTTTTTTTAACCTACTGGGTCAAGAACAGAGACAGTTAACGGGGGAGTCCGAGAATACAGAATCTAAGAAATTACTACCATCATCCCTTAATATCTAATTAGAAGCCACGACCTAATCTTCTAAGACTTTTCGCCGTTGTTTTGGGAGTATTAGAGGTAGCACACTTCTTCAAATCCAAATAGTCCTGATACCTTAATTCTCAGCACCATAAAACTTTGAGCTAAAGGGGGCCTGATCTTATAGTCAGCTCTTTCATAGCTGAAGATGCTGAAGCAAAATCTCTAGGGTTATATAACATTACCAATAGGCTAAGGAGGTAAATTCTTCTTTGCACTGCAATAAGATTTCCAAAAGGCTGTCAAATGAGATTATCCTGTTGCCAAATGTTAACCCTCTCAGTTACGCAGTGACTAACGCAAAGACTGGATCCTAGGTTACCCATAAATCACGAGATGGAATAAGGCATTGCTCTCCCACCCCACCCCACCCTTCTCCTGCGTCTTGGCGGTAAAAAGCATTTACTATCCCTTTGTTTTCCACAACTCGCCACCCGTAAGAATTTTAAGAATAGCTACACTAAGCCCAGGAAAACCTTTTAATTCCGCAGTTCGATCTCAGCTCTTTTGATGAAAAAATGAGGGGCCCTGAAAAGGGCCTTTCAAGTTTTGTTAGTGTAAGAAATCAGTTTAGCCGCCGAAGCCATAGAGAGTTCGGCCCTGGCGCTTGAGAGCGTAGACCACGTCCATGGCAGTGACCGTCTTCCTCTTGGCGTGCTCGGTGTAGGTGACGGCGTCCCGGATCACGTTCTCCAGGAACACCTTCAGCACGCCGCGGGTCTCCTCGTAGATGAGCCCCGAGATACGCTTGACGCCGCCGCGCCGAGCCAGGCGGCGTATGGCGGGCTTGGTGATGCCTTGGATGTTATCGCGGAGCACCTTCCTGTGCCGCTTGGCACCCCCTTTGCCCAGCCCCTTGCCGCCCTTGCCACGACCAGACATGATGCAAGCAACGTACAGAGAACTGAAGTGTCTGAGCTTTCCGTTGGTGGCGGGGCCTTTATATAGCTGCCTGTCGGACCTGTTTGAAAACTGAAAGCGCGCGGGCGGGAAACTTGATTATTACATCATCTTCCGCCCTCCCACCATCCCCCCGCCCCAGGCCATGTCACTTGGTGCTAACAGCTACTGGACCAAGAATTCAAAACTTCAAGCTCCGCCCTCCTTTACAATGCATCCTCTTCTTATTGGAAGAAATCTTTTTCCTATTTCTTCTTTGTCTCCGATATGTTTTTTGAATTTTTTTTTCTCGAAAAATTCCGCAAGAAAATTGTATAAATAAAGCCCATAGAGGTGCAATGATTTGCTCCCGGTTAAAGAGCCACCTAATGGCATAATATGAATTTAACTGGATTGAGAATTTCCCCTTTGTCCTACACCACCGCACTGTTAGCTTCCTACCCACTGCAAAGAGCTGGGGCTGGCGGAGTCGTCTCAGTTCACAAAGAAATCTAAGAGAAATGACTTAGACGGCTCTTTTCGGTACTTGGTGGTGGCTCAGAAACAGAATTCTTATCTGCTTAAGAAAGAGCTTGTGTTCAGCTCCAAGCTAATAGCATTTGGAGAGAGAGACAGAGAGACAGATATATACATATATAAAATGCTTAATAGGTATATATTGCTTTCCTTTCAAAATCTTCGATTTTGAATGTAAAAACTCAAACATTTTGCCATACTATATGGAAAAGGAGACAGTTCTTTACTGTCTTTTTTTCTGTTTTAATTTCTCCTGTTGGAAGCCTTTACCACAGCATGGCGTCAAAGAACATTGCCTCTCACTACCATTTTCCGTCCCACATATGGTATGTTTTCCGCACCGTTGACATTGGTATTCTTTCAGATGGTCAGGAAAAAGAGACCCAGGGTCGATCGTTTGTTGAACAAAAGAGAACAAAAGAGGGAGGAACCAATGAAAACGTAAATAAAATGGCACCTTAGAGTGAAGTGAAGGCGAGTGTCATTCGACAGCAGAGTGGCGCAGCGGAAGCGTGCTGGGCCCATAACCCAGAGGTCGATGGATCGAAACCATCCTCTGCTAGATGCAAATTTTAACACTTCAGAAAGTCTGAAATTGTTTAAAAAATTTTTAAAAAAAGCTAACCTCAGGTAAAAAGCCTGCAATTATTAACATTTAGCCAGAATTTTAAAACAAGAGAATGAAATTAATAAAATTACCTAGTAAATATTAGCATATAGAGACAGCTAGGATACGTAGAGCTCCTACCCACCTTATTTTAGAAAAGAAGAAACAAATCCAGAGAAGCCGAATAAAGAGTTCTCAGTGGATAACATGTGCGACCTGGAGTCAGGAAGACTCAGCTTCCTGAGTTCAAATTCGGCCTCAGACACTGACTAGCTGTGTGACCCTGAGCAAATTGCTTCACCCTGCTTGCCTCAGTTTCCTTATCGGTCGAATGAACTGGAGAAGGAAATGACAAATTACTGCACTATCTTTGCCAAGAAAACCCTAAATGGGGCCATGAAAAGTCCTACAAGACTGAAACAACTGAACAAAAACAGCTACAGGTGTCCAAATCCACTACTCTTTTTACTGCACCAAGCTGCTGCATGCAGGTATGGTCTTGCAACATTGTATATTTTGTTATATCTTAGATATTACAGTTTTACACTTAAAAGATTGTGCTCCTTTTTATTAGCTGATAGATTATCTCATTACCGTGGTAACTAACTATTTGGTTTGATCAGGCTGTGATTGAGACAAGGCAGAGACAAGAGGTGGAGTGATGGTATGGAAAACAAAGAATTTGGGGGGCCATAGATAAGGGAGAATGAACTGCAATTTAGTTGTGGCCTGGAACAGTAGTTGGGAACCAGAACCATAATTGTGAAATTTTGTGCCTGTAGTAAATATCCTGAAGCCTACCCTTATCACTTAAAGTATGGGAGAAATGATTATTAATAACCAATGATTTGGGGAGATCCAGAGTTTGCCCCCCAATCCTTTTTCTAAAATCCTGATTTTAAAAGTTTAGTCTCTTGAAAAACTTTGCTGTAAGATTGGACTAATTTTTGATACTCAGGTAGGGTAGCTATTGTGTTCTGCTGTGTTCTGCTTGGGTGAGGCATAAAAATCTTTGAAAAGATTGCCCAAGGATGAGGGGAATATAAGAACTAAATGACATAATCAAAGTTCAGGTCCAGCTCCTCACTGTAATATTCATTCTCTCATTAACTGTTAACCAATCATAGTTGATTGCCATCCTTTTGAACACTCCTCTTCAAAAAGAACATATAAGTCTTGAGCCCACCACCATGATTGTATTTGTTCTGAGAGAGAGAAGGTCAAAAGACCAACCTTTTATTAAAATGCTGGCATTATTAATAAAATGATTAAATTACTCAGAAATTATGTCTCTTGAACTTTTTTAATCACCACAGGTGGAAGAGGAAGGTAAAGTCCCTTGGACACTGTAGTAAGGCCAATGTTGAGAAGACCATTGCCAGGAAAAAAAAAAAAGCAGTAATGAGGGCAGAGCTAGAAACTTTTGTTCCCCTGGGATTGAGGGTGGGGAGGAAGTTGGTAACAACTTCCTATTTTAACTCATTATGGTCTTAGTAAGTATAAAACTCACTTGTTTGCATGATGTTGAAGGGTTTAAAATGCTGTCAGTACCCCCCTTTAAATTTTGTTACCTTGAGACAAAGTCATAGTTTTACTACTTTATGCATGACTCAATTGGTAAATCCGAGTTTGGGTTCAGCAGCTGGTAACTATGAAAAAGGAAAATTTTGAAACCAGATTATATTTTTCCTTGTGGGGCATTGCAAATTTATCTAAATAATTTGGTGGAGAACCTTGGCAGCAAAACCTGCGATTTCATTTCTGGACCTAGGCTGCACAGTTTCAAAAAATGGTTTAAACAAACCCCAGATCTTAACAAAAACTACTCTTTTTTTTTCCTTCAAAATACCTCAAACTTCAGACTACCTCTCAAAGACTCTGTCTCACTTTCCTGCTGTATTTCCCATTCTCTCCTTTCTCTACTTGTCACTCAACTTGCGTTTTCTTCTCTTTTTTCACCTATTTCCTTCTCTCTTTCTTCATTCCTTTTCCCAACTTCCTTCACTTCTTCCTTCCTCTTCCTTTTCCTCATCTATCCATTTCTTTTTTTGTTTCACTTACCTGACTATGAAATAAAATTGAAGTTTATTTTCATTATTTTAATACATTACTAGGGTCTAAGGTGGAGTACCTCACAAGTAGCCAATGTGAGTGTTGGGTATAATCCTTGATTGAAAACCACACTAGACCCCCATCCAGTCTGCTACTTTACTCACTACCTTATTGTATCAGTAAGGCAAGATTCATGACCTCGAGGATAACCATGAACATGTCTGTATGGTTTGGAATCACAAGGTATGAAAAACTCCATAGGTAAAAGACAAAGGAAGTGCAACATTTATTTAGACACCAGAGTATCAAATCCCAAGACCAATAACTCTAATTCGATAAAGCAGTAATTATATTCCAAAACCAGTAAGCCCACCTCGATGTAGCAACAAGGAAATTTTATCACAGTATTATGGCAAGGAACCAAGTCACCCTGTAACCTTCCCCCCTGCTAGGGCCTTCTCATAAACAATCACTCACGAATCCTAACTGTCTGCTTGCCTGTGTCCTTTCCTGAAGTTCTGAAAGCCCTTGCAGTTCTCAGAGTCCTTGCAGTCCCCTGGATTCTTTGGATTCTCAGTTCTGCTGCCTCAATGTTTTTTTGTTTTTGTTTTTGTTTTTTTTATGTCTGCTTCTCAATTCTGCTTCTCTTAAACTCTGGGCTCTCCTTATATATAGCTCTAGCCTTACTAGAATCTAGTAAGTAAAGGTTATAAGTAAATACCCTATTGAATGGGTGGGGAAGATCTTTAATCACATTAATACCACACTTATTCATTCTTATTCTTGCTTCTAGGAAAACCAAGCTGTACGAGTTGATAT
Organism: Phalanger gymnotis; assembly: GCA_028646595.1. Lineage (NCBI taxonomy): Eukaryota > Metazoa > Chordata > Mammalia > Diprotodontia > Phalangeridae > Phalanger > Phalanger gymnotis. The sequence continues at coordinate 7,090 of JAQQSZ010003889.1, forward strand.
TTCCTCATTAATTACTGAAATTTCCATATCTCTCATTAATTAATCAATCAGCTCTGAGCCCCTACCCAGTTTATATTTGTTAAATAAACTTTACAAAACTCTCTTCCCATAAGTTTTTGCTAACCTCTCTCTTTTATAAAATCTCATTACCTCCTAGGTTTAAATAAAAACCAACATTATGCTGACTATGTAATTTTGTAAGAATGTAACAAGCAGTAAAACGAAGAATAACTAATTAGCCACAATAGATCATCTATAACATTGATCAGAGATAGTGACCTCTCACCATCACTGCAATGGCTAATTCTTCCTCAATTGTGGAATCACAGTCCCATTCAGTCCTCTTAGGATAGCAATGAAAGTCTCTTCTAAAGAATTCTCTTGTTTCTTTGCAACATAAGCATTAAAACAGTTCTCTCAACAACAACAAAAATGTCCTCTTGGTTCTTAGTCTCTATCCTTACAGTTTCTCTTTGACCACCACAGTTAAAACACACTCATCTCAGGATCCTGCCGTCGTTCAGATATGTCTGATTCTTTGTGACCCCACTTGGGATTTTATTGGCAAAGAAACTCGAGTGATTTGCCATTTTCAGTGGGAGCTCATTTTGCAGATAAGGAAACTGAGACAGAGTTACGTGACTTGTTCAGGGTCACACAGCTAATAAGTGACTAAGGACAGATTTGAATTCAGAAAGATGAGTCTTCCTTGACTGCAGGCCTCAAACTCTATCCACTGGTTCACCTAGTTGCCCTCTCAAGATTCTATTCCCTCCTAGAGATACAGGAACAATATCCATCATCTCGATGGAAGAATGGCTATTGAATCTTGTGTTACACAAATGTATCTTTTTTTCTTTTCACTGATTTCCTTTCTGGTGACAAACATGCTGAATCCTTTCCTAACCTAACAAACACCCCTGCCTGTATCCCAATTACCCCTTTACAATGGACATAAGACTTTCTGAAGAGCAGTCTTTATTCCATACTTCTACTTACCTACATACCCTGCAGCCCTTTGCAATCTATATTCTTCCTTCTTCACTATATAGAAACTGCTCAATAATCAGTAAATCCAGTGATATTTCCTCTGTGCCTTCCTTCCTTGAGCTCTCTAACATTTGATGCAATTGACCATAATTATTTTTATTCTTTTTTTGGCTTTCAGTACACGGAATTCTTCCTGTTTCTCCTACTTCACTGTGTAATCCTTCTTTTCTTCCCCATGTGATTCCTTTTCTTTTCCCTAGCATGTTATGTAAATATTACCTAGTTCTGCTCTCAGCTTTCTTCATTTCTTCTTTTTCTTTTGAGGTATCTTTCTTCACTTCTGCACTATCTATCAATATCTTCCCTAGTAATGTCAACTATTCCCATAGTTCCATCTTTGTTAATGAATTACAGATCTTAATCAGGACCTCTCTCCCAAGTTTCAAACTCAAATTTTAGCAGTCTACTGGCTATTCTATCTAGTGGTTCCATTGATAACTTAAATTCAATGTATTCCAAAGTGATCTTACTATCTTCCCCTGCAAATGATACCACTTTTCTTCTAGCTACCCACACCTCAAATCTGGTATTGCCTTTGATTATACCCTCTCCAGTGAGATCTTGTAGAATCTCTAAATGGGTGCTTCTGAAGGAGATAAGAGATAGTAAAAGAATTTGGAGCCTAGATGACAGAAGTTGGGAAATGGCGTAGAGATATGTTACTGAACTAAAGTGGAGGAAATCATAAAACTGTGTTGACTAGGCCCACTAAAAATTTATGTAGCAGACTTACCTGGGTCTTCCTTATAGCAAGGCAATACTTCTATATTCCCCTAGTCAAGTCACTGTCTCACCACAGCAGTTTTTCCAAGCCTTTTCATATCTCCTCAAAATTCCCATGACCTCCCTTCTCCCACCCTCTCTGATGAGAACTTTTCCCAATATTTCACTGAAAAAAAAAAGACTATTTACTATTTCCCCTTCTCATTCTCCAACAGATTTCACCCCCCCACCATCTGACTCATCTTCAATCCCCCTCCCTACTGGCTGCTCCCCTGTCATCTACAAATACAACTACCACCCTCCATCCTCAAAAAATCTTCACTTGATCCATCTATAGCATTATAGTGTTAACTATAATCCTATAACTCTCCTCCCTTTCATTGCTAGACTCCTCAAGAAAGGGATCAGTTGGTGCCTCTTCTTCCTTTCTTATTCTTCTGTTCTTACTTCTTCTCATTCTGGGTTTAGATTTCATTATTCAACCAAAACAGCTCTCTTCAAACTGATCCCTCAATTGTCAGTTCTTTCCCAGACCATTACCCCTATACTGTCTACACTCTCTTCCCTTCCCCCTCTTGATCCCTTGATAAACTAATTTAACTATACACTGTCTTCTTCCTTTGAATCCCTTGCCCTTTTATCCTATCAAAGATATGACCTTCCCAGTCTCACCTTTGGATTACCCTGACTATCTGGTGCCTTTACTCTTCTATGCTACTAAATGACATAGGAAAAAAATCATGAAATTGTTATTAATGGGTCCACTGCAATTTTATGTTATGTAATCTTAACTGGGCCCTCACCGAAGCAAGGCAATCTTTTTACCTCTCTAATTAACTCACTATCCCCCTCCTTCCAAAGGCTTTTCCAAATCTTTTCATCTTTCCTCAACCTTCCATGACTCCTCAACCTCCACCCTCTCAGCTGAGCACTTTGCTCCATATTTCATTGAAAATATTAAGAGTGTTTGCTGAGAACTCCCTCTTCTCCCCTCTTCCTTAGCCCACATCACTCATGCATTCTGCTATTATCTTATCCTTCACCTAAGTCTCACATAAACAGGTGGTCTTCTCCTTACCAAGACAAACACCTCTACATGACCAAGTGATGCCCTTCCATCCCATTTTCTCCAACATCTTGTCCTCTTTATCATACCCATTCTCATTCCCTACTTACTTATCTTTAATCTTTCTGTCTACTGGTTGCTTCTCTCCCATTCTCAAAAACAAACAAACAAAAACCAACCCAAACCCTCACTTGACTATACCTCCTAGCTATCATCCAACTCCTGGAGAAGGTTATCTACACTGATTGTCTCTACTTTCTTTCTACTCGCACTTAATTCTTTGTAGTCTAACTTTCAATCCCTTCATTCAGCCAAAACTGCTACCTCCAAAGATCCTAAGAATCTTTTAAATTAGCAAATCTAATGACCTTTATTCAACCATCATTCTTTTTGATGTCTCTGCAGTCAAGATATTTTCAATCATCTGGTTGATATCCTCTTCTCTCTTGGTTTGCTGATTTTTTGGTTTGGTGTGGGTTTTTTGTTTGTTTTTTTTGCTTTTGTTTACTTATTTTTGCCACTATTCATTTCTTCCTACCTGGTTGAGAACTCCTTCTCAAACTCTTTTTGCTGGATCTTCATCCAGATCAGACCTGTCAATCATGCATATCTCCCAAGGCTCTGTCTTTAACCTCTTCTGTAAAATAGGAATAATACCACACCTGCCTCATAGAATTGGCGTCTGAATTAAATGAGATAGTAAAGTAAAATGTGCTTGGCACATAGTAGTTGCTACATAAATGCATATTCTCTTCCCTTCTGCACCCTGAAACCACTGCCCAACTTGTCATGCCCATTATTCAACACTCACCTTCTCTTAACCCCTTCTACACAGGCTCTTGAGTACAGGTGTGTTGGGATTCTTCCAACCCCCGCCCCAAGGCCTTTTGTCCAGCAAAGGCTTGGTCTCACGAGTAAAGAATGAGGCAGGAGGCAAGATGGTGAGCAACTCCATTTATTCAAGCAAGCAGCAAAACCTTTATAGCCTTAGTTACCTAGGCGCTAGGGCTGCCCTGATTCCTCCCACTCTCCTCCCCTTTCCTCCCCATGTTCTCCCCATGATTCCCTCCTAATCAGGCAAGTCCAGACAAAGACCCGGAACTGCCACGTTGTCAACAAGGGCTAGACCCTTCCTCCTGTCGCCATCTTGTTCTACCCTTGCCTCAGAGCCCTGAGTTTACCTCAGCAGGGCCTGGGCGCGGTGGCCCAAAGAGGGCAAGGGTCGTCTCTAACTCGCCCCCTTACAACTCCCCCATTTTGTTTTGCCATGAAGTGGACAGGTCACGGAGGACCAGTGTCACGCCATTGCTTCACGCCAAGCAGGGAGCAATGCACAAGGGAGAGGAGGCAACGAAGGAGATAGGGAAGGGGACAAAGACCCAGAACCAGGAACAGAAGCCTTATGCCAAGCGGGATGACCATTGCTTCAGCCAATGCCATGGGTCACTTGTTGGAAAAAGTCTAAAATGTGCTGCGCAGTCCTATCAGGGAGCAAATCGTTATGTGATGAATTGTGTCCCAATTATGTTCAGTGGCATTATATTGTTTTGAGGTAAGGCAGAAAGTGTTAAAATGATAGTCACATTGTAGTTTGGCCTGTAATTCCAGATACTTCACCTCTGTGCCTAATACTTGCACTACATTTTGTGAAGTTCTAATAGCTTGGTAAAAATCCTGATCTGAGCCTGGTGCTTGAACCCAAGGGAAACATTATGCATGAGGTCATGTAGCTTGGTGGCTTCCCGAATCTCGTTCTGTGTGTCTGATACTGCCATTGCTAGGGCTGTGGAACCAACGATGAGCTCCACCAGCAAGGTGATACCAAGCACAACACATGAGATGCACCATCTGGTGCAAGTCAAGGCTGTCATCCAGTTGTCTAGGATGGAGAGTGTATGGTCAGCCGGGGTATGATATCATCCCTCGGTCTTCACTACAGTGAGGGCATACTGGGGCCTGTAATGATGAAGACCTGTCCCTTGGTGAATTTTGGCCCCATGCATATGTGTACAGAGCAGTTAGGGCAGGACAAATTGAATACGCCTGATATATTGTGGTGGGGAATGAGGGTGGAGTTGCCGGTGAGGTCCCACAGAAAGGCATGGGAGGTCCCTAGACACACACACCCAGTAAGGCTTACGTTGTTTGTGAGCATCTCTGATAATGACTCTGGGACATGAAATGCCTGGACACTCAGACCCCCAAGAGCAAGGATTATCTGTGCCAGTCCTGTGGTAAACCTGTTGGGGTCCCTCTTACCCCAAATTCCAGGCCTTTGTCCAGCAAAGACCTGATCTCGTGGGCAATGAACGAGGCGGGAGGCAAGAGATGGTGAGTAGCTCTGTTTAATCAAGGTAGTACCCAAACTTTTATAGCTTTGATTATGTAGCAATAGGGCTGCCTTGGTCCTGCCTACTCTCCACCTACTCTCCTCCCCTTTCATTCCCGCGCTCTCCCTATGATTCACCTGTGCACAGGTAAATCCGGAAAAGAACCCGGCACCACGTTGCCAACAAGGGCGAGACCCTTCCTCCTGACTCCATCTTGTCCCACCCATACCTCAGAGCCCTGAGTTTACCTCAGCAGGCCCTGGGCGCGGAGGTCCAGCGAGGGCAGGGGTCAGCTCTAACTCGCCCCATTACAACTTCCCCTTTTTGTTTTGCCATGAGGTGGACAGGTCACAGAGAATATAATGTCACACTTCATGCCAAACAGGGAACAGTGCATAAGGGAAAGGAGGCAGCAAAAAAGATAAGGGAGGAGACAGAGTCCCAGAACCAGGAACAGAAACCCTATGCCAAGGGGGATGTGCCATCGCTTCAGCCAATGCCATGGGTCAGCTTGTTGGAAAAAGTCCAAAATGTGCTGCGCTGTTTTATCAGGGAGGAAATCATCTTGTGATGCAATGTTAATGTCCTCTGCCAAGCTTATTAGTTGTTGGAGTTCAAGCATGATATTGTCCAAAACAGCACCCTGCAACTGAGCGCGGACTGTGTCCCAGTTATGTTTGGTGGCATTATATTGTTTTGAGCTAAGGCAGAAAGTGTTAAAATGATAGTCACATTGTAGTTTGGTCTGTAATTCCAGATACTCCACCTCTGTGCCTAATACCTGCACTGCATTTTGTAAAGTTCTAATAGCTTGGTAAAAGTCCTCATCTATCTGAGTCTGATGCTTGAACCCAAGGGAAACATTATGCATGAGGTCATGTAGCTTGGTGGCTTCCCGAATCTCATTCTGTGCGTCTGATACTGCCATTGCTAAAGCCGTGGAATCAATGATGAGTTCCACCAGCAAGGTGAGGAGGTTCCTTAGTCTGATTCCCCTTATATATAAAGGATTGTCCAAACATGTGCGAAAGGTTCCCTTGTAGTACATGGTGTGGGATGGATTCACCCCAACCTATCATCCTCAACCAAGGGGGGTTGTTGATGAAAGCCCAATGGTGTCAATGGGCTGGTGACTGGGTCCCCTTGCTGAGACTCATTAGAGAGACCAGAAGGAGCAGGTGCAGGAGCATGTTGCTGCAGGTGAACACTAATCAGCCCCTGAAGTAGCCTCTGCCGCTTCCGTGCTTGTCTTTTCCGCCATCCCCACGACTTTCGCCCCATCGTGGCTTGCTGCTGTCTCCAGCACACGGATCCTACGGACGGGAACCCACACCTTCTCACCTTCACCTGTGGAGACACGAACATAGCCTCGGCCCCAGACAGTTATGGTTCCTGGCCCCATCCACTGTCCATCCTCGTCCTTCCACATGGCAGATGCTCCAACACCTCCAAGTGCGGGTTGGGCCCCGGACTGCGGCATGGACCATGGATGGGCCTAGGACATATTTCATCGCTGGGAACATGTTATGATCATCAAATTTTAAGTAGTTCAATGTGTATAGAGACAAATTCAAGCTAGTCTGTGGACCAGACCTGGCTCCCCCTTTTTGTTTTTGTAGGAAAGCTTTCAGGGAGCGGTGAGTCCGTTCCACGATAGCCTGTCCCGTGGGATTGTGAGGGATGCCGATGATGTGAGTAATAGACCATTCCAGGCAAAAAACCTGAAAGACCTTTGCAGTATAAGCGGGACCATTACCAGTTTTGAGAATTTTGGGGATTCCATGATTGGCAAAACAAGAAAGGAGGTGTGCAGTCACGTCCTTCACCGCCTCACCTGTTCTAGCAGTAGCCATGGTGAAGCCAGAAAATGTGTCCACACATACATGAATATATTGAGAACGTCCAAAAGGGGAATAATGGGTGACATCCATCTGCCAAATGTCATTGGGCCCGTCCCCTATAGGGTTCCAGACAGTGACAGCAGGAGGAGGAAGAAAAGGAGCACAGCTGGTGCAAGATTTTACAATTCTCCGTGCCTCGGTTTTGCTGAGACCATACA